>PVJC01004360.1:39583-64738 GCA_004026665.1 Murina feae
GAGAGAGAGAGAGAGAGAGAGAGAGAGAGAGAGAGAGAGAGAGAGAGAAACATCCATGTGTCCGTGATTGGTTGCTTCCCGCACACACCTGACCAGGGCCTGGGCATGGAGCCTGCAACCCAGGAACGTGCCCATGATGGGAATTGAACCCTTCAACCTGCAGGCAGACACTGAGCCAAACGGGCGAGGGTGAGTCCGGTCTTCACAGCGTGGCCAGTGTCTGCACCATTTAGGGTTTATAGACCTGTTTACTTAACATGACCCCCCTGGGTAAAATCTCTCTTCTCTCCTTGAGATGTTAGGATCAAAGTGAAACAAGTATGGAACGTGCTCATGACATCAGGCAGGTACCCCTTATACAGAGAGTAGGGCCTTCTGCCAGGTTAGCTCCGAGAACTAGAATGCAGCCAGGTAGAGCAGGCCGGGGTCTCTCCACCTCCCCATTCCTGCCTCAGTTGGGCCACTTCACAGCCTTGAGACATATGTGGGTGAAAAGGGGCCACATGCCAACCTGACCAACTCAGGGAAGGCCCGCGTGGCAGCCTTGCAAACTCAGACCTAAAGTGACCACAAAGGATGGCCTTGAAGTTAGAAAGCAGTTTAGCCCTAACTGGTTTGGCTCAGTGGCTAGAGCGTCAGCCCTAGGAACGAAGGGTCCCCGAGTTCGATTCCAATCAAGGGCATGTACCTTGGTTTCAGGCTTGATCCCAGTAGGGGGTGTGCAGAAGGCAGCTGATTGGTGTTTCTCTGTCATCAATGTTTCTATCCCTCTCCCTCTCTGTAAAAAAAAAATTATATATATATATGTGTGTGTGTGTGTGTGTATTTTTTTAAAAAAGAATCATCCATTTAAAAAATAATAAAATAAAAAGCAGTTTATAGTGGGTAGTCATGTCCTAGGCTGTTATCTTCCCTGACAAAGATCAGCTTTGATCTTAACTGAGCCTACTGCCTTTTTACATCTATGATAACCTACCATTGGAATGTCAGGGTCACTAGCAGCTTCCATTTTTCCGGACCCCTCTGGGCACAACCGATGTGCCAGGGGAGAGACCACAAATTCCCACATTGTTCTTGTTTAGGGGTTAATGGCTGACCGTTAACGATCCTGTACCCACCTACGTAAAAGAAGCTTGTGTCTACCATTTTACTTCTTATCCAGTTCCAGAGGTTTCCCCACTTTGCTTTCTCCCACCTCCCTACTCTATCACCAATGGATTTCATGGAAGCCCACTAATGCCTCCTCCTTTGATGGTAATTTATAAAACTAGGTGCAAACCCGCCATTCTCTGGAGCTTTATCTCAATACGTTGAGGTTCTGCTTCCCCGGCAATTGTTGACAGTTTGGCTCAAATAAACTCACAAAAATTCTTCACAGGTTAGAACGTTTCTTACGTTAACACATAGCATTCCTTTCCCTTGACACACCCATTCCTGGTTTCTGTTGGAAGACAGCTCCTACATATCTTTTATTTTTATTTTTATTGATTTCAGAGTGGAAGGGAGAGAGAGAGAGAGAGAGAGAAACAACGATGAGAGAGAAGCATTGATTGGCTGCCTCCTGCACGCCCCACAGTGGGGATTGAGCCCGCAACCTGGTAAGTTATAGTCCCTGGTTCAAATGCGTAATGGCAATCTCCAAAAAGGCTACAAGTTGAGACTAACAACTCCCTGGAAAAACTTGACTTTTCTTGTCTCTTTCTTGCCTTGTGTTCCCTTATCTGTGTGCCCTAGTTGCTCTGTGAATTTGTCTGTTTTGCTATCTATGTATTTCATTCTGTTCTTAAAGGATCTTCCTTGTTTGTCTTGTTGTTTTCCCCCCTTAAAGTTTGAGTGGGTAAAGAGTAGAAATTAACTGTATCTTTTTAAAAAAGTAGAATACGAAGGTTGACATTAAACCAGTAAGGTTCTTCGGTCTTTCTGGGAATCTGGAAAGGACTGGGTTCTAGTCCAAGCTCCACCACTAGCTAGGGAAGCGATTTTCAACCTTTTTCCATCTCGTGGCACACATAAATTACTAAAATTCTGTGGCACACCAGAAAACATATCATTTTTGCTGATCTGATACGTAAATAGGTATAATTTTGATTTGTTCACACCGAACAGCAATTGTTGTGTTGGCTGTTAGAAGTTTTTAATTTGATAGTCTAAGGGAAAAGAGGCCAGTCCCTTGACTAAATAGTCAGGTATTTCGTGCTTTAAAAATTCAGCATACCAGCGTGCCTCTGGCAGCATACCAATGTTGAAAATTGCTGAGCTAGGGGCATGACCTGAGCATAGGTATTTCACTTTTTCTGACTTCCTTCAACTATAAAAGAAAAGGTTGAACTAAATGCTCCCAACTCAGACACTCTGAACTTTTTTTATCCTCTGCATAATTTCAGTAAAGAGGGCAACTTAAGGCATACCCAGAGCCTGAGAAGGAGAAATCTTGGTGACTATAACCTCCTTCAGTAGAATGGATCTTCCTCAGAAGGACCCCAAAGTTCAGCTAAACTATTGCAAAAGTCTAGTGGCAGTTTGCACTGTCTGTAATTTGTCCCACCTCATACCCCAGGCATCCTTGCAGGGCACTACCACATGTCCAACCTCCCTGTCGTCACCATGTAAATTTACGTAAGGAATGACAACTATTTTTTAAATGTTGTGCCAGAAGAAAAAAAAAAGCTTCTAGGTGCAGAAAGAACCCCCCCACTCCCCCTTTAAGCAGTTGACTGCAAAGTGGCTACTGCAAATAAAAGGCAGAGATTGTTAGATTAGATAAAAGCAAGCCCCAACTATATGCTGCATAAAAGGAACCCACTTTAAATATAAGCCCAGAAGTTAAAAATAAAAGAGAGATAAAAGACATATCATGCTAATAGGAATCAAAGAAAGCTTGGGTGGATGTGTTAATATGAGACAAAGCCAACTTCATATCAAATAATCTTGTAGAGAGAAGGAGGATGGCTGCTGAATGCAACTGTTGCAGAGCTGGCAGTAACAAGAACCATTTCTAGAAGTAGGCAACCACAGTGCAGCCATACTGAGTTTGTTTAGTAAAGGGACTGAGGAAATCACTGGAGTCTGATGCTTGATGTGGGACACAGATGGCTTGGGCCTTCTCTGAGGCCTAAAGGATGGCAATAGGAGGCTGGGGGCTCTGAGTTGGTTTGAATATTGCAGGGAGAACTTCCCTAAGAAGTAGGGCTGGCAGTTCCTGCGGCTGCCGTGCTGCTTTAGGTCGGGATCCGTGGGGAGGCTGCGGGGCCCCGCATCAGAGCTGACCTGGATGGTGGATGACGTGGGGCCGCCGCCTGCGCTGCTGGTTTGCAGTCCCCACCTCCTCGCGTCCGTCAGCAGTGACGGGGCTGCTCCGTACATCCCTTCGCGGCGGACAAACGACCATGGAAACAATTGAATCTCAACAGGATGGAAGTGTAACAGATTCTGTGAGAGAGAGAAACTGCAAATATGCAGGCCCAGACCGGTCAAAATTCAATCCCTAATACAGCTCAGGTTTCCGTAGCTGGATCAGGCACCGGAAGAGGCTCCCCAGCTACAACTCTAGTACAGTTACCCTCGGGCCAAACTGTACATGTCCAGGGCGTAATTCAGACACCGCAGTCATCGGTTATTCATCCAGTCACCCCAGATACAAACTGTTCAGGTAGCAATAATCACAGAGATAGATGAGTCTACAGAATCAGAAGGTGGAATTGATTCTCATAAACACAGGGACATCCTTTCACGAAGACCTTCTTATCGAAAAATACTGAATGAACTTTCCTCTGATGTGCCTGGTGTTCCCAAGATTAACGAAGAAAAATCAGAGGGAGAAGAAACACCACCTAACATTGCTACCATGGCAGTACCGACTAGCATATATCAGACTAGCACGGGGCAATACAGTATGTATGCTGCGACTCAATATGATAGTGCTAGCTTTTAAGTCTTCTCTTGTTACATTGAAGCAACTTGGGTTTTGACATGGAACTGTTCCACTTTAAAAATGCATCATAATACCTAAACTCTGTATCAGAATGAAAAGTACATCTTAAATAAGTGAGAGATTTGTATTGACAACTGTCATGTACTTTTGGTAAAATTTTGTTTTTACTGAGTATAGAAGAAAATTTTCAGTTTAAAATAAAGGGAATTTTTTCCTTACTTCTATGTTTATATTAATGTTTAGTAAAAATTTAAAGCTTATTGTTTTTTGTTGCCTTTATGATGCATGCAAACACAATAAGATACAAAGGTCTGTATTTCATTCTTGTTGGCTTTTACTATCAACTACTTTTCTACTTACTAATTTAAAAGAAGGACATGTTTTCTAAATTATGTTTTTAATTGTAATTCTGTTTAGTCTACTGTGTTGATTTGTGCTGCAGGTGTTTTTTTTTAAATGTTTAAATGTTTCATTTTTGGAAAAATGTTTAATATTTTAAAACTACAGCAATTAGATCATTTTATTTGAAATTTTAAGCACCAAAAGCTCTAAATAAACAGATAAATTCACACACACACACACACACACACACACAAAAGAAATAGTGCTAATGTAAGAGACTGGGCAACACTTGGGTAGTAAGTAGCCTGCTGCTGGGTCAGATTTGGCAGCCGACTTATTTGATCCACGTACTTACCCCCGCCGTGTATCACGTTTGACCTTCTAAACCGCAACTTTTTTTTTTTTTTTTTTTTTTTGGTATGGTACAGTATACCACAAATTTAATGATCGAATGGTGAAAAATGTGCACTAAGGGCTGATGCCTGGAATAGGAGTGCGCTCACAACCTGGGGGCATAAGCACAGGTACCAGGAGACAAATGTCTCCTGTGAGTCGGGCTGCCTGGATGACCCCGGGCCTTCTCCAGGAAGTGGGTTATCAATACTGATAGCACGAGGCCACGGGGCCCTGTGATGGTTGTGATTCAAGTACTGACTTCCCCATCACGACGATTCAGTCAAGTCTGTGTGGAGGACGGCACCTGGTGCCATAGAAGGCCCCTAAGCTGCAACTTTTAAAATGCAATTCAAAAGGATTAACCAATAACGGGATGAATTGTCTCGCATAACAAAGTCTGGAGGCAAGAAGGCTATGTCCAACCCAATGGCGCTGAGACCCCAGATTCTTTCCATCCTTCTGACCTGCCCATGGCTGCCTTTTGGTTGGAAAATTATTGCAGCAGCCCCAGGCGTCTTAACCTGACATGAACCAATGTCCAGAAATGGAACAGGGCCGTTTCTCGCTAGTATGTCTCATTTCAGAGCCAAGAAACCTTTTTTGAAAACCTCCAGAAGACTTTCCCTCACACCTTATTGGTCAGAACTGGGTCACATGCCCACCTCTAAGTTCATCCCTGGCAAAAGGAATGAGACCACTATGACTGACTTGAGCCAAATAGGATTTGCCCAAGTCACATGGTGGGGAGATGGTCACTGAAGTATGCTTGGGGCTTGGCAATTAGGAAAGGGTGCAATCCCATTAGGTAGGCAACTACAGCTTGAGGACAGTTGCTCACATTTGCAAATTGGGAGATTTCACATAAAAAGTCTGATTTCCACCTTTGCTTTTTTTTCCTTAAAAGTTTTCAATTGTGCTAAAATAGATTATAAAATTTACCATTTGGAACATTTTTAAGTGTACAGTTCAGTAGTGTTAACTATATCCCCATTGTTGTGCAACCAATCCTTCGAACTTTTCGTCTTGCAAAACTGAAACTCTACCTGTTACACAAATCCCTTCTCCCTCCTTCCCCCATCTCCTGGCAACCATCAGTCTACTTTTTGTTTCTATGAGTCTGACCACTTTATATACTTCACATAAGTGGATTCCTACAGTATTTGCCTTTTTATGACTGGCTTATTTCACTTAACAGAATGTCTTCGAAGTTTATCCATGTAATAAACTTTGTTATAAGCATGTGTTAAAATGTCCTCACCCTCCCACCCCCTTTAAAAAAAAAAATCCTTACTTGAGAAGTAAGGACATTTTTTTCCATTGATTTTTAGAGAGAGTGGAAGGGAGTGGGGGAGAGAGAGAAAAACATTGATGTGAGAGAGACACATCCATTGGTTGCCTCCTACGCTCACCCAATCGGGATTGGGGATCGAACCTGAGACCCTCCTACTGCACAGGCTGACACTCTAACCACTGAGCCATGCTGGCCAGGGCTTTCCTTCCCTTTTTAAAGCTGAATAATAAACATTTGTATGTATATACCACATTTTTGTTTATCCATTCATCTGTCAATGGGCTGCTCCCACCTCTTGGCTATTGTGAATAATGCTGCTATGAACATGGGTATACTGGTACAACAATCTCTTGGAAAGCCTATTTCCAATTCTTTTGCATATATACCCAGAAGTGAAATCTTTGCTTCATATGATAATTCTATTTTTGTACTTTTTTGAAGAACTACCATACTATTTTGCAGAGTAGTTGCACCATTTTACATTCCCACCCATAATGCGCAAGGGTTACCATTTCTTCACACCCTGACCAGCACTTGTTATTTTCTATTTATAGTAGTGAAATCATATGGTACTTATCTTCCTCAGACTGGCTTATTTCACTTAGCGTAATACCCTCCAGGTCCACCCATGCTGTCGCAAGGGGTAAGCTTTCCTTCTTTTTAACAGCTGGGTACCATTCCATGGTGTAAATGTACCACACCTTTTTTGTCCACTCTACTGATGGACACTGGGGATGCTGCCAAATCTTGGCTATTATAAATAATGCTACAGTGAACTTGGGGTGCATATATTCTTTCGAATTAGTGTTTCAGGTTTCTTTAGATAAATTCCCAGAAGTGGAATTGCAGGGTCATATGGCATTTGCATTTTTAATTTTTTGAGGTAACTCCCTACTGCTTTCCACAGTGGCTGCACCACTTTGCATTCCCACCAACAGTGCATGAGGGTTCCCCTTTCTCCACATCCTCACCAACACTTGTTGTTTGTTGATTTATTGGTGTTAGCCAGTCTGACAGGTGTAAGAGGACATCGCACTGTGGTTTTAATTTGCATTTCTCTGATGATCAGTGACGTTGAGCATCTTTTCACATATCTATGGCCATCTGTATGTTCTCTTTGGAGAAGTGTCTATTTAGGCCCTTTGCCCACTTTTTTAATTGGGTAGGTTTCTAAAATTTAAAAAAATTGAGAGAGAGAGAGAGAGAGAGAGAGAGAGAGATTGATTGATTTGCTCTTCCACTTATTTATGCTTTCATTGGTTGGTTTCTGGTATGTGCCCTGACTGGGAGTCACATCTGCAACCTCGGTGTATTGGGATGAAGCTCTAACCAGGCAAGCTACCCAGGCAGGGCTGTTTTCCGGTGTTGCATTGTGTACGTTCTTTATAAATTTTGGATATTAACCCCCTATCAGAGACGATTGGTAAATATGTTCTTCCATTCACTGGGTTGTCTTTTCATTTTGTTGATGTTTCCTTTGCTGTGCAAGAACTTTTTAGTTTGATGTAGTCCCATTTGTTAATTTTTTCTTTTGTCTCCCTTGCCCAAGGAGATGTATCAGGAAAAAAAATATTGCTATGTCATGTTTTTACTGCCTTTGTTTTCTTCTTGGAATTTTATGGTTTTGATAAACATATATAAGACTCTATTCCATTTTGAGTTTATTCTTGTGTATGGTGTAAGAAGGTAGCGTAGTTTCATTTTTTGGCTGGTATCTGTCCGACTTTTCCAACACCACTTATTGAATAGACTATCTTTACCCCATTGTGTGTTTTTGGCTCCTTTGTCAAATATTAATTGACTGTAAAAGGCATGGGTTGATTTCTTATCTCTCTATTCTGTTCCATTGACTTATATGTTTGTTTTTGTGCGGCTACCATGCTTTTTTGGTTACTATGATATCAGATAGGGTGATTCCTCCAACTTTGTTGTTCTTTCCCAAAATTGCTATGGCAATTCAGGGTCTTTTGTGGTTCCATATACATTTTTGGAATATTTCTTCCAGTTCTGTGAAATACGCCACTAGTTTCTTGATAAGAATTGCATCTATAGATTGCTTTAGGTAGTATGGACATTTTAATGATGTTAATTCTTCCTATCACCAAACATGGTGTATGTTTCCACTTAATTGTGTCTTCTTTTGTTTTCTTTTAATATATTTTTAATTTCATAGAGGAAGGGAGAGGGAGAGAGAGAAACACTAATGATGAGGGAGAATCATCAATTGGCTGTCTCCTGCACACCCCACACTGGGGATTGAGCCTGCAACCCGGGTATGTGCCCTGACCGGGAATCAAACCGTGACCTCCTGGTTCATAGGTTGACACTCAGTCACTGAGCCACACCAGCTGGACTGTGTCTTCTTAAATTTCTTTCTTCAGAGTCTCATTATTTACCGAGTACAGGTTTTTTACATCCTTGGTTGAACTTATTCCTAGGTATTTTATTCTCTTTGAAGCAATTGTAAATAGGATTGTTTTCTTAGTTTTCCTTTCTGATAGTTTGTTATTGGTGTATAAAAATGTAACTGATTTCTAGATGTTTATTTTGTATCCTACTATGTTAGTGAATTCATTTATCAGTTCTAGTAGTATTTTGGTGGAATATTTAGGGTTCTCTATATAAAGTATCATTTCATCTGCAAATAATGACAGTTTTACTTCTTCCTTTCCAATTTGGATGACGTTTATTACTTCTTGTTGTCTGCTTGCTGTGGCTAGGACTTCCAGTAGTATCTCTCTATATAAAAGCCTAAGCAACTGAACGACTGGTTAACCAGTTGCTATGATGCATTGACCACTAGGGGGTAAATGCTCAATGCAGGAGCTGCCCCCTGGTGGTCATTGTACTCCCACAGTGAGAGTGCCATTCAGGTGACCAGCCGGCGCCAGATGCCAGGTTCACAGCTGTGGCGGCCTGAGCCTCTCCCGCCTCTTTCAGATGAGTGGGAGCGGCGTGGCACCCGGCCGGGGCTCAGGCTCCTCCCTGGCCGCCTTCCCCTTCACGCACTACTATATCCCTCAGGGGATGCTGGACTGCTGGTTTCGGCCCGATCCCTGCAGGCCAGGCCTGAGGGATCCCACCAGTGTAAAAGCAGACTTCCCTGTTTTGTTCCAGAACTTAAGGGAAACACTTATAGTTTATGTCCATTGAGTATGATGTTGGCTCTGGATTTGTCACGTATGCCTTTATTACATTTGAGGTATATCCCCTCTATTCCCACTTTGCTGAGAGTTTTTGGTCATAAATGGGTGCTGGATTTTATCAAAATGCTTTTTGCATCTATTGGTATGATTATGTGTTTTTTTTAAAAACTCTCACCTGCCCCTTGTTTGGATGTCCCCAGTGAAGATGACATACTGCTTTGACTCACTGTGAAGGAGTTAGAAGGGGGAAATACTCTGGTACAGGTAACTTAGCAACTCGAAAAAGAGGAAGTCTAAGTTGATTTCCCCTGTTCCTAAAATTTATCTATAAGCACCCAATTCTTTATTCCAAACATTTGAATAAACTTTTCTGAAATAAAGTGTTTTTCTCTAAAATATAAGACGAAGAACATATTTTAAACTTTTCTTCATGATGTCTAAAATCCATAATAATAAAAGTGTAATATGGTAATTAGACCGGACACCCGGAAGCTGGGGCTAGGAGGGTCCCAGTGCCGGCCAGTGGCCGGAGGGAAGCCCGAGTCCCGGGTGCCAGAGGGAAAGCTGGTGCCAGCCGCCGGGGGACGGAAGGCCTGTTCTTGCACCAATTTCGAGCATCGGGCCTCTCTAGTAGACAATTACTGTGCTGCTCTGAGTAATACAGGGCTATCGTCAGAAGGTAATGAAGCGTGGAGGGTTGTTTGTTTCCTCTGACTTGAGGGCTCTTGCATTAGCTAGGCATTTTTTGTTTCTTACTTTTTAAGAGGCTCTTCTTGCTACTAACAATAAATCTGCCTGTGTCATTCTGCTCTCACTTCCTAGTCAATGCTTCTAGCATAGTGTGATCTGGGAGCAGATTGCCACATTCGGGAGGATTGCAGAGATCAACAATGGCAAGACAAAGCCCATACAGTTACTCCATTGCTTTAGAGCTTAGCTGTCAGCTGTGGGGAACCTGGTGTGCTCACTCAGAGGTGGGAGTAAAGGATTGAGAGCCAAGAAGGCCATAGTCACGAAAGCCATGGAGCTGACTCGGAGAGCCCAGGGCTGTGGAAACTGCCTGGATTCAGTGCCACCGAGGTTCTGCCTGTTGTTCTCTAATGGAAAAATAAAAACATACGTCTGCCTTCTCCATCTGCCCTCTCTCTGGACTAGCCAACTTAATTTCTCAAAGGACTTGATACAGTTTTATTTTTTCCCAAGAAAAGTCTCTTTGGATTGTGCCCAGGAATTGTTACTTTTCTCTTGGTGGAAAGATTTTGTTTCTTGTAACTTTTTTTCACTATTTCAAGGGCAATATGAGAGAGGACAGGATAATTAGCCCACATATACCTATCAGTTAGCTTACATTAGTTATCGACTTTGCTATTTTTACTTCACTTCTCCCCTCCACATGGGTGAGGGTCATGGAGTATTTTAAAAACAGTGATTATATTTATTTCAGGGGCACATTTTTTTAAACAATAAAATTACAATAAGGATATCATACCTCCCATTTATCATCAGCCATGAGCCATAGCACTAGTATGGGAATTTATAAGTATTACTTTTAGTCCTCCCAATAACCCTGTAAGTAAATTATTCCCATTTTATAAATAAAGACATTGAGGTTCTGCCTTAATTTGTATACAAAAGAAAACAGGCTAAATGGTGGTATTTTAGTTAGAATGCAGTCTAGGCTATGGTAACAGAAAAGCCTAAACTGCAAAAACCTGAATAATTTCAGTGGTTTTCTCTTTCTTTTTTTAAAAAAAATATATTTTATTGATTTTTTACAGAGAGGAAGGGAGAGGGATAGAGAGTTAGAAACATCAATGAGAGAGAAACATCGATCAGCTGCCTCCTGCACACCCCCCACTGGGGATGTGCCCGCAACCAAGGCACATGCCCCTGACCGGAATCGAACCCGGGACCCTTCAGCCCACTGGCCGACACTCTATCCACTGAGCTAAACCAGTTCTGGCAGTGGTTTTTCTCTTTCATATAAAAGTTCAGCTAGGTCCAGGCTATTTCCAGGAATAGCATAGCAGCTTGATGGCAATAGAAACCCAGGTTTCATCTCTCGTGGTGTTCAGCTATTCTTCGAATCACAGCTTAAGAGGGCTGCTCCGGTTTCCATCATTAGGTAGAATGGAAAAGGTAATAGTGGAGGGCATGCCCATTCCCCTGAAGGGCCACATCCTGAAGTCGCACAGGTAACTTCTCACCAACCATTGCCCAGAACTTAATCACATGGTTACACCTGTAAGGAATACTGGGAAATGTAGTCTTTATTTTGGGCAGCCCATGACCAACTAAAAATCAGATATTCTATCATTAAGAGGAAAAAAGGGGACAATCAGGAATGTGTTCATGGATGGACGAAAGGGTTCTTTTGGAGTCAAGGGCATGGTTTTGAGTTCTTCAGTTCTTTTGGCTTCAACTGTGTCCATTTAGTAAACCTAGAGGCACCTGATTAAATTATAGATAGACTAGAGGCCCAGTGCATGAAATTTGTGCGTGTGTGTGTGTGTGTGTGTGTGTGTGTGTGTGTTCCCCTCGCCTGACCTGTGCCCTCTCACAGTGTGGGAGCCACTCCAGCCAGGTCCTAACAGGTTGTTCTTAAAGGCAGGTAACAAGCAAACATATGTGATACTATTACTTTAGCTTCTCTACGGGACCAGGCATAAGGAGACCTGAAGGCAGCATTGGCTATCCCCGGGAGTTTCTCAAGGTGACTTTCACAGATAAAACCTATGATTGTGTGATTCCAGGAGCCAGGTTTTGGAGCTTTAAAAAAGTCCGATGATGACTTCCACAACCTCTGACAGTTTTGAATACCTGAAAACTTTTCTTTCTGGAATCAGGGCTCAATGAGGTTGTAGTTCATAGATTTGGCCACACAGGGGCAGCATACACACACACACACACACACACACACACACACACACACACGCCTTTTCTCAAACCCATCCAGGTTCCCTGTGCGTTCAGTTCCCACTGTCACCACCCTAGCACAGACCCTGAGCAATTCATGCAGGGTCTAACTTTCTATACCTTCATACCCCATTCCATGCACAAGAACATAGAGGGGCACCCTCTTTCTGAAGCCATCTGACAATTTCCCTGCAGTGTGGGCAGTTAGTTAGCCACCTGCCTCTCCCACACTTTCCCTGCTCACCCCAGTTTACAGTCTGACTTGCCCTAGCCAAGATCTCCCTGGACACCCACTTGGCTGTATCGGTATTTTATTTTTTGTTTCTGTATTTTAAAAGCTACAGATATCCCACTGATTATATTTTGAGAAACACCGACTTTCTGGTTTTGTGGCCAAGGATATGTTAACTAAGTCTCCATTTTTTTGCAGCAAATGGGGAGAATGAAATAAGTCGTAAACTGGAAGTTTCTTTAGCACAGTGGTTGGCAACCACATGCTCATAAATGCTGCGTTTCCTGTTGTCATCCTGGGGTGGCTGCTCTGCCGAGTTTGGGGATGGAGGTCAGGAAGTGTCATGGGGTGGCTGTGTAAGCTGGGCCGTCACCACGTGTCTGCCATCCTCAGAGCCCACCTTGTGAAGAGCAAGATCCCAATCCCTCACAGGACGTGGAATGAACAAGTCTGGGGTGGGGAACCCTGGAGAGGAACTTTAAGGAAGTGGGCTGGGGGGGGGGGCGCTAAGCACACACCAACTTTGACCTTATGCTACGGCCTGTTCACCTCTTTCTACTCAGGAGAAAGGCTGCATCTTTGTAGTGATGGGGGAAAGGGTTGTAAGTGCCCTGGAGGGACTGCCTGCCGTGAATTTCACTGGCCCAATGGCCTGAGTAAGGAGGTGAGGCACCTCTTAATTTGGGCATTGAAATGGGACAATGTGGAGATGGATGGGCAGGGCAGGACAAGGCGGCTTAACTTCCAAGACTATTCTTGTGCCACCCTTGGTCCTGCCAAGTCTCAGCACAGGCACCTGCCAAAGCCCCTGGTGATAGTCCCCAGACTTCTGGTGCCTGAAATGGGGCTGGGCACTGGGAGAAGGACACAGGTTCTGAGGGTTTGGGAGGCAGGTACGGCTTCCAGCTTTGAAATCTCTCTGGATGGAAACAGCAACTTTTCTCAATGTGGCCTCCAAAAGTCTGCAGGTGGGTTGGAAGGAGGAGGGGGGAGTGGTAGGAATTGGGAGGCAGATGCTCCCAGCGGGGACCTAACACCAGAAGACCCCATCTGAGGTCCAGGGGTGGCAGAACCAGCCCCCCTGGCCCCGCCCCGTGAGCAGGTGCGGCTAGGGGATGGCAGGCGGCATCTACTTCAGAGTTTATGGTAAGAGGCTGGAGCAGGCACGCGGCGCCACAGACAACACACCCCACCCTTTAAGGAAGTGGGGAGGAGAGCAGCAGGGGTGTGGTTAACGGGGAGGAGGAGAGGGGAAAACACAAACCTGGCAGCCCTCGTACTCCGCGGAGGCCTCCGGAGTGGCGGCGAGTGCCCTACCTGCCCCAGCGCGGACTCACCTGTACCTGCCCGGCCCCCGCCTCACCTGGCCCAGCTGAGAGCCGCGCGCCCCCCGCCGCCCGGAGCCGGCGCTTCCGTCCGTCCGTCCGTGTGAGTCCCCTCCCGCGATCCGGGCTGAGCACCAGCCAGAAGTTGGCGGCTGGCCGAGGTAGAGGGGATGGAAGGGGTGCTCCGCAGGTTGTGGGGACCCGCACGGGACCGACCGCGTTCCTGGCGAAGCAGCCCGGGACCCGGCCGGCGGAGGCGGGTGCGGTGTCCTCCCGGCTCACTAGCTTCCGCAGCAGCGGGGAGGGAGTCTAGGTTTGCAGTCCATCTGAGACGAAAGGCTGTTTCTCCCTCTTTGTCCCCTTAACTACTCGAACAGGGCAGGCTGGGGGCCATGCCCAGGGGCCACAGAGAGGTCCCCTGCCTCTAAAGGTCAGATCAGAGAGCAACAAGCAGGCTTTTCAGAATCCCATCCCGCCTCTGAGCTGCTCCCGGGGCCCTGAGCTCACCCCTCGCCCCATGCCCTTCACACGCCCAGCCTGGTCAGGCTCCCAGGCACCCCATTGTGCCTGCATCCACTTCTTGCCCCCGGAGAGACCATCTTCTGCACAAGCCCTGACTGGAAGCAAGCAGGGGTCTGCGAGGGGGGAGAGGCAGAGCTGTGGTGTGTGTGTGTGCACGCGCGCGTGTGTGTGCATGTGTGTGCTGGAGACTAAAGTTAACACCAGCAGCCACACTGGTTCCTTGCGAAACTACCTCCCGAATGCCGCTGAAGGGTTAAATTCTGTGCTGCTTTCCCCTGTCAGGCTGTGCGTGGGCAAAGCCTTGGGTGGGTGAACAGAGAACATATGGGTGGTGTTCTGAGCCCACCGCACCCCACCACCTGCCCTAACCCTCAGCCATCTGACACTGGCATCTCCCCACACCCCAAACTCGGAGCTCAATCCACTTAGACTCCTTTCAAGGGTCAGGGGGAAAGGAGAGCAGGAGTGTGGACACGGAGGGGGCATTTGCAGGAGGGTTGTAACTCAGAGGATGGGACGGGAGCCGACTGGGGGGGGGGGTTGGTGTGGCATGATCGGCTGGGCTAGGGTCAGGAGGAGGCCTCTCTGTGGCATGGCCATAGCTACTCTTTCCTCACCTTAGTCCAGGCCAAGAAATTCTGTTGTGGACTTAAGCCCAGCCTTTCACAACTCCTCCAGGGGCAGGAAGAAGAGGAGGCAGAGATGAAAAAGTCAGTCAAAATGGAAGGGAGAAAGGAAATAGTCAAATTCAAGAGACTTGGCTCCAGCAGGAGATTCTGCATTCATTCATTCATTCATTCATTCATTCATTCATTCATTCATTCAATAAGCATTTACTGACTTCCTACCTGAGACTAGGTTGGATGTGGGGAGACAGAAGTACGTATGACCCAGCTCCTGCTCCCCAGAGCAGCGTGGGGAATGGTGGGGGCCCGGGTGGGATGGGGCAGGGTGCTAACTAACCCAGTGCTGGAAGGTGATAGAAGGACGTGGTAAGGGGTGCACCCCAGGAAGGTTTCCTGGCAGAAATGACACGAAGTGTAGACCTCAAGGATCAATAGGAATTAGCCAGGGAGAGGAAGAGGGGGAAGAACAGGCACAGAGCACAGCAAGTGCTGAGGCCATAGGCCAGAAGCAGCATGACGCATCCAAGGAAACTGAAAGTAGCTCAGAGTGTTCAGCGCGTGGAGAGTGCAGGGGCGAGGTGAAGCAGGAGAGGTAAGTGGAGACAGCTCCAGAAAGGCTGCTCAGGCTGCCATGGCAACTCCTGGGGTTGGAGCAACACTAGGAGCCTGAAGCCAGGCGTGAGACTTCTCAGCACGCCTTCCGGGTGGGGTGGCCAGATTTAGCAAATAAAAATACAGGACACTCAGATTTGCATTTCAGATAAGCAGCGGGTATTATTCAATTCTAAGTATGTCCCATGAAATATTTGGGATGTGCTTATACTTAGAGATTATTGATTGTTTGTGTGAAACTCAAATTGAACTGGGCGACTGCTATTTTACTGGGCAACTCTTCCCCAGGAGAAAGCTGAAGGTGCTACTCTGTTGGGAAGCGAAGGATGAGAACTGCCCAGGGTCCAGGGAACAGTTTCAGGACAGACTTACCTTGTAACCAGTCCTCCTGGATTCCAGTCTGGGGCTTCGACATTGACTGACAATGTTATTTCTTAAAAATAAACCAAAAAAAAAAAATAGTATGAATGCCTTGGTGAGTTTGTTCATCTCCACAGCTGAAGGATGATGGCACCTCAGAAAGACATTGTGCTTTGGATTGGACCTGGGCTCAAATCCCAGCCTGGCCACTTGCCTGCTCTGAGGCCTCATAGAACCACTTAGCTTCTCTGAGCCCAGAAGCTCTTTTCTGAAGTGAGCACAGGGATATCTATCTGTTTGTCTGGGTGGTTGGGAGGCTCCGTATGTAGATTGCCTAGTAAGCGCAAAAGAAAAAGTGGTAGATATTAATTTCTGTAACACCTTCTCACGGTCGCCAAAGGGAAATCCTCAAAGTGTGTGGGGCGCATTTATTCCCATTTATATTTATGGCGCACCCAGAGGTCCCCAGGGGAATGTGTGGTGGGGGTCCTGATTCTAGCGAGAGAGGGAGTTAGCTCCTGTGCAGACAGGGAGAACCTGAATGACTTTTTCAGCCCTTCCCACAAGACCTGCTCCATGGGGAGGCGATATCCAGCTCTCCAGTTGAAGGGCAGTGAATGAGGCAGGGGTGGGGGGTAGAGGGAGAGAGCAGCTCAAAGTAGAATTAACTGAAGGGAAATGTGAATGAATGAATTGAACGAGAGAACCGACATAAAACACCTGACACAGACAAATGAATCATAAAATTTGGCTGTCATAATTTTCACTTTTATACTGAGTACCTTATTAGAAAATAGAGCTCAGGGGTAGATGAAGTAAGAGTCCTTTTGTGAACCACTTTTTGAGTTTAATGGGCGCATCTGTGAAAGCCAATTAGAGGCCTCCTAAAAGAGAACCCTGAAGGAGTTAAAAATTTGGTAAGAGCCCTAGCCGGTTTGGCTCAGTGGACAGAGTTGTCAGCCTATGGAGTGAAGGGTCCCAGGTTCGATTCCAGTCAAGGACATATGCTCAGGAGGCAGCCGATCAATGATTTTCTCTCATCATTGATGTTTCTATCTCTCTCTCCCTCTTCCTCCCTCTCTGAAATCAATAAAAATATATTTAAAAAAAAGAATTTTTTAAGAGAAAAAGGAAATGGAAAATCCGTTTCCCTTGTGGGAACCAGTGGGTTAAAAATGGTCCCTCTTTCTAAATCTCTCCACCTTCAGCCCAGTGATAAGCATTTTGTCTTTAGAGCAGCATTTGCCAAACAGTGTTCAGAGAAACTCTGTGCCATGGAGATTGTTGTAAATGTTCCACTGGAGAAACATTCCCAGTGAGCCCTCTCGGTGGTTTATCATCCATATTTGCACCATCAAGATTATGATAAGTCCTGCAGAAAAGATTCCTGTATCCCTGGGCTTGCTAGCATTCCATAAATTAGACTATACAACCCTTGCAGGGGCATGGGGGGAGGGGACACCTATTAGGGCATTAAGGCCAGTGTCATTCCCCATCGAGTGACTGTTGATGTGGGTCCAGTTCTGGGACCAAGCAGGCTTTTCAGGGGACATGATTCATCCCAAAACTCTACCCAGGGTGGACCTGGACTCAACAGTGTCCAATTTGCAGGAGATGCTCAGAGACTGAGCGCTTAAGTGCCACTGTCCCAGCCTCATACATACTCCACGAACGTCAGCACCTACCCCTGTCAGCCTTAATCTTCCTCCTGCAGCTCATGTCCTTTCCCACTGTTCAGCAGACCCTGGGAAAAGCATGTCTCTTAGCCTGTAGTCCTCCATGGTGATGGCAGCAGCTCCATGTGCCCTGAATACTGCTAAACAAGCACGGTTGATGGGGAGGCAGGGAGGAGAAAGGGCATAGGTGGGGTGTACCCCAAGGCATAGGTCTCCCATTCCTTAGTTCCTCCTGCCCAGGAGTTATGGGCTCCAGAAGAAGGGAGCTCGGAGGTGGTCACACAGGCAGCGTAGATAACCAACTGCTGCCATGCTGGGGGCTGGAGGTGTGGTAATTAAGAGAAGTTGTTGTTGGCTTGGTGATCGAGTCTCTGGCTTCAGGGCTACAGCAAAGGGGGAGGAGCGAGGAGAGTGGCCACCGTCTCTGGAACAGGAGCATGGCCGGTGCCCAGTGCCCACACTGGGACAGTCCTCTGGGCTCCAGCTCCAGCTCCAGACTCCTTGTGTCACTCTGAGCCCAGCTTCCTCTTCTGTGAGACAGAAATGCTGAAGGGCTTTGCATGAGGATGCAGTGGGACAGTCAAGTTCAAAATGTGAACGGCCATGAGAGCGTGGGCAGGATCCAACGGAACTGACAGTGCCACTGTCCTGAGCGGGATCAACGAAAACCCCTGGGGTGGGGACATCTGGGGCAGAGGAGCCAGGAAGTCAGAGGCTGGTGTGCCAGACATTGGCCAACTCCTATAGACGATGTCAGTATTGTAACATCCCAGCTGGCCATGTGCCGCAGCTTAATAATAGCCTTGGCTGTGCATAAAACACTCAGTCCTTTAACAGACAGCACACAGTAGGCATTCATTATATATATATTTTAATTTTTTAAAAATATGTGGTTTTGTATGGATATATATATATTTTTTTTTTTGAGAAAGAGAGAGAAAGGGAGAGGGATAGAGAGACAGAAACATCGATGAGAGAGAAGCATCAATTGGCTGCCTCCTGTGCACTTCCTACTGGGGATCCATCCACAAACGGGGCATGTGCTGTGGCCGGGAATCGAACTGGTGACCTCTTGTTCATGGGTTGAGGCTCAATCGCTGGGCTACATTTTTACACTTCCAGTCAATCTGAGCTGATGGCGAAACACGTTTTTGTTTTCTTTTTCTTTCCCGAGGAAAAAGGCCATCTTCTGAGGGGCAGGCTTCTCACGAGGGTGTCTCATGGACACGCATCACACAGACAACAGTATTTGTTTCTTGCCCCCGCCCCCCCCCTCCCTGTGTTTGATGAACAGCCAGGCCTAATTAGCTCTTTAACCAGCAACGAGACTTCTCAACTGCCCATCAGACACCGGAGTCTGCATGCTCATTGAAGGTGCTGAGAGAGCTGAGGGGCAGGAGAAAATGCTGACAGGTAGAAGGTGGTAGCTCCACTTGCTGGGGTTCCCAGCAGGGCCCTGAGCTGTGTGAGGGGGTGGCGGCGGGGGAGGGGCAGCCTTCTGAGTCACTGCTGTTTCCCAAGGTATGATTCTTACTCACCATGACAGTTTGATTAAGACCGCAGCCTGGAGACTGCACATTCACATGCACTTTTCACCTAGATGCACGCTGGAGAGAGAGGAGTGCAGGCGTTTTCTCCAAGGCCTCCTCAGGCCCGCAGTGGGCCGGCTGCAGGAGCCCATGCTCCCTCCCGGTGTCCGGGGTCTCCCCCAGCTCTCGGCTCCTGCTGCTCTTAGAAGGCAGCCAGTCAGCATGGTTGGAACTAAGGTCCACAGCCCTACCTGGTTTGGCTCCGTGGATACAATGTTGGCCTGCGGGCTGAAGGGTCCCAGGTTCAATTCCTCCTGGGTTGCTGGCACAAACCAGGTGGGGGTGTGCAGGAGGCAGCTGATTGTTTCCCTCTCATCGATGTTTTTAACTCTCTATCCCTCTCTCTTCCTCTCTGTAAAAAATCAAGAAAATATGTTAAAAAAAGAACTAAGGCCCACGATGCCAATACCCACGGAAGGGCGAGCCTTCCCCTTTTCCATCTCGGCTGCAGTTCACTAACATTTTCCTCCTCTCCAGTCCCCCGCTTCCCTTTTATGTTCTGAAATCCACCTACACCGAATCCGACAACTTCACTCACTAGAGAGGGGGCGTGGAGGAGTGCACCTCGTCCAGTGTTTAGAACTCAGGGCTGGATTTATCTCTTGTCTCATGGACTGGCCTCCCTTTCAATCCAGGCAACCCTCCCAACAGCTTGGAGGGCACCAGGACCACAGCCCTCCCCGCCCCCCCTTCTTGTGCTCCTTCTCTCTTGGAGGGTCTCCCAGCTGTTCTTAGACTCAGAGACTTAATTCTAACCGGCTGATGTGATCCCACTGTGCCCCCCCTGGGCCCTGGAGGCGCCTCCAACACCTGCTGGAATTCTGCCCTGAGTTCGGGCTTTCCTCTTCGGGGGCTTCCCTTTCCCAGCTGATCCCAGCTGGTCTTTAAATTAGTGTGTTTGTCCCTCCCTCACCCCAAGCATGTCTCTTTCCTCCCCAGGAGCATGTGGAGTGAGAGCCTGGCTCCCCTCCCTTCAGCTCAGGTTGACACTCTCCCCGCCCTCGGTTCCTGCTCCAGGCAGGTGATAGGCGATCTGATGCTCACCACCTTGGAAAGCACTCCTACCAGCATCCAGTTATGTTCCCCACCCCAGCTCTAAGCAGGCAGGGTCCCTACGAAGCAGTTGGTCATCCTGGGTAAGTGGAAAGGCTGTCTGGGGTCAGAAGCCATGGCTCTAGCTCAGATTCTTCACTGGCCGGCTGCGCACCTTCCTGTGAGTCACTTCACTCTTCTGAGACTCGCTTTTCGCATTTGAAAATGTAGAAATGGTCCTGCGTCCCTCCAAGGGACATTGGAAATACTTGACTTGTGTGAAAACGTCTAGTAGAATAGCCAGGAAAGAGAGTTTGCGGGCAGAAAAAGGTGGGTTTGAGTCTCAACTCTGTCTCACTTTCTACTTGTGTGACATTGCAAGTCATGTAATCCCTCTGAACCTTGATTTTCTCATTTGTAACTTGTGCTAGGCATTTGTTTAATATTTCTTCACCTCTTCACCCCTTCTCATGCTCAGGGTGTGTGTGTGTGTGTGTGTGTGTGTGTGTGTGTGTGTATGCATTTTATTGACTTTTTATAGAGAGAAAGGGAGAGGGATAGAGAGTCAGAAAGAACGATGAGAGAGAATCATTGATCAGCTGCCTCCTGCACACCCCCCACTGGGGATGTGCCTGAAACCAAGGTACATGCCCTTGACCGGAATCGAACCTGGGACCCTTCAATCCACAGGCTGAAGCTCTAGCCACTGAGCCAAACCGGTTAGGGCTCAGGGCATCTTTTTATTTCCGTGTTTGAAGGACTGTATCTGTCCTCAACAAGTTTACAGTCTGGAAGGGGAGGTACTACATAAAAATAAATAGCTGTTAGACAAGATGGGGCCTTATGGTGCCATAGAAGAGGTACGGATAAAGTGCTATGAGGTCAGAAGATAAAGAGATGACTTCTGTCTGGTGAGTCCAGGAATGCTTCCTGGAGGAAGTAGCATTTGGACAAGCTCTGGAAGGATGGGTAGGGTATGGCTGAAGAAACTTGGGTGGTTGTGATCAAAGAAGAATGTAAATAAAAGCAGGTGAGTGGGAAGGCACGGCTCCAATGACTCATTTTGGGTGGAGCCAAGGGTATAAAAGGGCAATGAAGATAAGGTACAAAGGCAGAAAGCAAGATAAAGGTTGAACATGGCAGCTGAAGAGTTTGGACATTATTCTGAAGCTGTGGGGAGCTGCTGGGCTTCACTCCGAAGGCTGTTGAACTTTGTCTCGGGTGAAGGGTCCATGATCAGGTTTGGGCAGCACCGTGTAAAGTAGATGGGAGGGAAGAGAGCTTGCAGGAGGAGCAGCTAGCAGAGTATTGTGAGTAGGTTAGGTCTTCGGAGTCTGCATACGTTGTGTGATTCAGGATGATGTGAGGGTCCCGGAGAGGCTCTGCTAGTCACTTGGAGCTTCTACATCCTGAGTTGAAATTGGTCTTTAGATAAATGTAAAAGATGCAGGTATCACACGCTTAGGTTATATATGTGATTTGTCTTTCTCCTTAATCCTTTCCTTCTTTTAAATCTTTTTGTTGTTGTTAATCATCACCCAAAGATACTATTTTCCACTGCTTTTTTAGAGAGAGTGGAAGAAGGGAGGGAGGGGAGAGGAGAGAAGTGGAGAGGAGAGGAGAGGAGAGGAGAGGGGAGAGAGAGAGAGAGAGAGAGAGCTAGAGCGAGAGAGAGCGAGCATTAATGTGAGAGACACATCGATTGGTTGCCTCCCGCCCCTGCCCCCACCCCCACCAAGGTGAGGATTGAAACTGCAACCCTTCAGTGTGCAGACGGACTTTAAGGACTGAGCCACACCAGCCAGGGCTGCTTTTGTGTTCTTGATTAGCAGATAAGTCCTTTCCCTCAGACCTCATCTTGGCTAGCTAGGTAGGCACTAAATGTCAGCCTGTCTAGAAGTCTAATGATAGCATCCGTGTGGCAGCCTCCTCTAGAATCAAAGAGGAACGTGCATTTAGATCTGCCCCCACCCACCCTCATCAGTTCAGAGGACTCCTGGGCGCCACCTCCAGCCTGACCCTCCTCCCTTGCTTCAACCCTCCACCTGCGAGTCTATAAGACATTGGGACTCAACTTACACATCTAAAACGCAACATGCTGGAAGCTAAACTCATGATTTGCTCACGTTTAACCATCTCTTCCTCTGGCATCCATCCATCGTTCGTGCCTTTGTCATTCTCTTAGGTACTCAGGTAAAATACCTTGGAGTTATCTTCCCTTTCTTCTCTGCTTTCCTCCACTCAAATCTTTCCTTCTCACTAATGAGTCCCACATTCTTTCTATGTGCCTCTAATTCCTTCTCTATTCCCTTGCCGGCCCTGCTCCAACCGAGCCTACTACCTACTATCACCCAACATTACATGAGTCTCTCCCCTACCTCGCTGTAGCTCCCGCAGGGCCTGTAGGCAAATCCAGGTCCCTCAAATTCACTACTCAGTGCCCTCCATAAGCTGACCTTTGTCTGCCCTGCTCACCCAAGTTCCCCATACTTTCCTTATCGGCTCACGGTTCCCATCAGACCTTTGCTCAGGGCCTGCATCCCTCCTGGAAGGTCCTCCTCTCCCACCTTCCCCGGACCGACTCCCTCTGGCTGCGGGAAACCTGTGATCTCTTCTGCAGCCGCTGGGATTGGGCTTTGGGATGTGACATTCCTATGGGGCAGGGAAGTGCTTTCCCCTTGATTTTCCTTCCAAACTCCCTCCAAGAATAGGAGTTCCATGTCCCTCCTCTGCGTGCGCTCTCCTGGCTCACCCGAGCGAGCTGTGATTTTCCTCATTCCCTGTGCCAGGCGCGACAGAATAGCCAATAGCAACAGCACCGGGGGCCACATCCTCCCTAGAGATCAGGATGCACTCCTTGCCTCTCCGGAATGTGGAGGT
This sequence comes from Murina feae, assembly GCA_004026665.1. Classification (NCBI taxonomy): domain Eukaryota; kingdom Metazoa; phylum Chordata; class Mammalia; order Chiroptera; family Vespertilionidae; genus Murina; species Murina feae. The sequence goes on from PVJC01004360.1 coordinate 62,460, forward strand.
TTCCTAGAGCCTGGAGAGAGTCAGCGTTTAGAGCTGGAGCTCGGTAATCCCTCGACTAAACTCCTTTTGTGTCTCTCTGATCCATCAGATCCTGCCTTTCTTTCCCTTTCCCTCCTTCAGTTTATTGAGCCCGTCCAGGTCAGCCTAAACGACAGAACAAAGAGAGGGAGTAGGAAGAAAGGCAGGACGCCTTTGTAGGGGGCGGAATCGCTTGAGGAATACCAGAGAGATTGTCAAGACAGAAGTTGATAGTTTTAGTGACCCGGACCCCCACCTATCTGTGCACAGGCACAAACTGGCCATGGTAATTGCACTTGGAGCTTTTGAGTCTTGCATCTCCAAGATCTGGAAATACTTAGTCCATGTCGGCTCCTTTATCTCTAGAGGGTAGCCCTCTGGTGCCTGCAGAGTGCCTCTTTGCTTATGTCTGTGTCAAAAAATCCTTCCTGCACCTGTGAACTCTGAGCTGCCCACCTGAGTTCACTCCCAGAGAGAGGTGTGAAGGACAGAGAGGGCGCTGCTCTGGGACAGGGTGTCCTGGGGGAGCCCTGGGTCTGGTCCCTGGAGGCTCTGCCACTGTCCCTCCACATGACCTTGAGTGAGTCACCTGGGTAAGCCTGTTCCAGCCTCAGGGTTTGCATTTGTACATACAGCAAAGGGAATGGGCACGGACTTGTTAACAAGTGGAGAGGTTTTTTTCCAAAATGGATCTTAGGAGAGAGCCCAGTAAATACATGAGGTTACAGAAGGCCCTTCAGGGCTGGTGTGGGGAGGTCTGCTGGACCCTTGACCCCTTCTGCAGTGGTCCCTGAGCCAGATGGTCTTGGATCTTTTCCAGGTCTCCAGTTCTTGAGTTCTCATGGCTTGTATGTGATAGGGGCTGGGGAATGGGTCCAGATTCAACTGAGTTCAGCAAAGAATCCACTCAGGGGAAGGAATCCAACCTGGCTATGGCGGGTGCAGGTGTTGGGGGAGGGGTGTTGTGTACATGCCGGTCCTGGGAGAAGATGCACTGTCTTCGCCTCTGAGCAAATAAAATGCACGTGTTTATGGGAGGAAAGCTCAGAGCTTCCATCTGATCTCCAAGCCACTATGGCCTCCCGAATAGTAAGAACAACCCACAAGGTGTTGTAATCACTTTTACAAACGTTTCATAGTAGTCACCTCAAACTCGAGTCCCATTGTAATTCAGATGAACTGGGCCGCAAGCTCCATTGAGGTCAGAACCCGCTCTGTACCGAGAGTCAATGTCATAATCGAGGACACGATTGGCATTTGCTGAATACAATGTGTGCCTTCCAATAAGCAGGGATGTTAAAAGTAGTGAATATGTAAATGTTTGAGGGTATATTTAATATATCATCTTGGGGACATGCTTTAAGTCACATACTATACAAAATAATACATTAAACTAAAAATACGCCCCGCCCCCAACGCTCCCTGCTTATAAAACACTGAGACACTTTACTTACATCTTTGACATCAGTGTCCTTCTCATCACAGAACTATTCTTTGGATCAGCTGTCTGTGTTCTGACCTATATCATTGTCCCTACAGTCGAAGGAGAGTTGGCTATTTTCTATTAGACCAGATGTGTTTTATTTACTTATTTATTTATTTAAGTGTAGTTAGTATACAATCTTATATTGGTTATGTTAATTTTAGCTGTACATTCAGCATTTTTTATACCTTACAATGTGATCACCCCACTCATTTTATTTTATTAATAACAGTTTTTTGGGGGGGGGGATATAACTCACAGACCATAAAACTCATCCTTTAAAAATGTACAGTTTGGTCTGACCAGCGTGGCTCAGTGGTTGAGATTCAATCTCTAAACCAGGAGGTCATGGTTCAATCCTGGGCGGGGCACATGCCTGGGTTATGGGCTCAGTTCCTAGTAGGGAGTGCGCAGGAGGCAGCCAATCAATGATCCTCTCTAATCATTAATGTTTCTATCCCTCTCTCCCTCTCTTGTCTTCTCTCTGAAATCAATGAAACATTAAAAAATGTACAGTTTGGTGAATTCACAGAGTTGTGCAACAATCACTGCTGCGTCATTGCAGAACATTTTCATCACCCTCCAAAGAAACCTGTACCCCTAGCAGTCACTCCTTATCCTCCCCTCCCTCCCCAGTTCCTGGCAATCACTAATCTACTTTATTTATTTATTTTTTTTAATTTATCTTTATTGTTCAGATTATTACAGTTGTTCCTCTTTTTTCCCCCATAGCTCCCCTCCTCCCAATTCCCACCCCAACCTCTGACCTTGCCCCCCC
>PVJC01004361.1:0-64367 GCA_004026665.1 Murina feae
CTCTCTAAAAAAAAAAAGGTATATATTGATTTCAGAGAGGAAGGGAGAGGGAGAGCTAGAAACATCAATGATGAGAGAGAATCACTGATTGGGTGCCTCCTGCACACCCTGTACTGGGGATTGAGCTTGAAACCCGGACATGTGCCCTAACTGGGAATCGAACCGTGACCTCCTGGTTCATAGGCTGACACTCCATCACTGAGCCACAGTGGCCAGCCAATCATCCAATCTAACAATCACCAATATAATGTTGCCATTTTACAGATGAGAAAATCGAGGTCCAAAAGTCCTGTCTTAGGACACCTAGGGAGCTAGCAATACATCTGCTTTCCAAATACTTGCCTTTTCCTTTACCTCATAGGAGTGTCTGAGAAGCAGAGGCAAACCGAGGCCCACAGCAGGGTCACAGGGTTGAATCTGATCGATTCCTGCAAATGATTTGAGTTGCTGGTGGGCGGTTGCTGCTGAAAGGAAGCGCTTTGGACTTTCTCCACCTACGACTGGTTTTACTATAACTGCGCTATTGTAGTAAAGGGACAAGACAATATTATTCCCATTGATTGATGAGTAAACTAAGACCAGGCAAGGCAGTTGTCCTTTCTGAGTCTCCATTTCCGCCTCCACAATTAGACCAGTCTTTCCTCCCAGGGTTGCTGTGAGCAATGGCTGAGCAAATATACAAAAAGCCCCCAGAACAGCCCTAGCATCCACCAATGCTCAGCAAATAGGAGCTGCCATTATTTCTGAGTCATTGTCATTATTAGGAGGGGCAGAGCCTGAGTTGAATCCATCCAGGGTCTTTTGAATGTTTCTTCTTGTCCTATAGCTTAGCATCACCATGACAGCCCAGTGTGGAGCCCTCCTGGACCCCGTTCCCAGGTCAAAATGCCCCTGCTCTTCTCTGTGTGGTTCTTCTCTGAGCCCTGTTCTCAGCCCCTGGGAAGGCTGTGCACTTAGGGCTGGGGCGGATGCCAGCCATGCAAATCCGCAAGCAGGCAGCAATTTGCACAAATGCTCCATGGTGTGCTCATTTCCAGCCTGTCCCCAAAACGGCGCTCAGCCTGAAAAGCCAGCAGAGAGCTATTTCCAGCTCTGGGCAAGGGGAGGGGAGGCAGGTTCTGTTCAGCACATCTAGCCCAGGTGGCAGCTCGCTCCTCTAGCTACTGTAAGAGGCTGTGCGGTCAACCTTGCCCCGAAGGAGCTTAGGGGTCCTAAAGGCTTTTGCTCAAAGACCAGCGATCCACCCCGGGGGGATTGTCTGGTTCCCTCATTAAACCCACTCAGAGGCAAGTGGGAGAAGGTGTCTCTGGGCTCCCCCATCCCCAACAGCTGCCAATAGATTCTAAACATTTTGAGGAAGGAAGGTATACAAGAGGCCTGTCAAAACCACCGACAGCTCTAGCCTCTTTGACATTGATTGCTCCAGTGCAGGGCTGACAAACTATGGCGGTGATGGTGGGGAAATATCTGGCCCCAGCCTGTTTTGTAAATAAAGTTTCATTAGAACACAGACATGCCCATTCATTGACATGGCCCATGGCTGCTGTCACAGTACTGACAATCGAGCAGTTGCGATGGTAACTGTATGGCCCATAAAGCCACAAATATTTACTATCGTCTCCAAAGGAGACAAGTTGCCTAGCCCTACGGTAGGTGAAGCCCCCACCAGCTCACCTGGTGGGCTTCTCTGTCTGATCCTCCTGTTGACGGTCCAGAAGGATCTTTCTCAAGCGCTAATCAAATCACAACACTTCTGTGTTTAAAACTCTTCCATGATTCCCCCTTGGTCTCTGGGTCAAGTCCAAGCGCATTATCACAGGTCACCTGGCTGTCCCCTCCTGCAGCTCCCCTCGCCTCATTCACCCACTCTGTGCTCCAGCTAATGCCTTCCACATACTCGGAATGTTGGTTTCATAGGAAAAAAAAAAGAACCTCAATGAAAAATTATGCAATATCTACATATAATGCAAACCTTCACACTATCTGACTCTAGCCCTGTTCATTATCTTCAAGCTATTTTTCCCAATTCTTTGTAATTTATTAGGAGACGATAGACAAGCAAATTCTGTCTTGTCTAATCACTGTTGGCCCCCATTTGCCACTCAGTTTAACATTCCTTTACTCCACAGACAATTATGCTTTATTTGACTTTTCCTTTGAACCAGTTCTAACACCTGCCCAGTCCCCTCATTGAACGAGCTTAATAATATCGTTAACAAGTGTTCACTTTTGTATCTATATGGGAGTCATGATTTTATCCTTTTTCTCTTGAAGATTTTCTCTTAACAGTTTTGCAGGAAGTCTCTGAGTGTCTCTGTTCATGGGTCAGGGGCATGCAATCTCTTCTCTCAGCTGGAGTCTCTATCCTCCCCGCTCCCCCAGTTACTCATCTCACTGAATGGCAGTTGTCTGTGGGCCCCCCACCTAGCCTAGAATATCTTCTGGTGTAATAGCTGTGTGTCTCTCTCTCTTTCTCTCTAACACACACACACACACACACACACACGCACATGGGTGGGCGCACACACACACTTACTACTGCACAGGATACATGGAAGTTGTACAATAACTGATAGGCCAAGGTTGTGGGTTCGGTCCCCAGTCAAGGCACATACAAGATTCAGCCAGTGGATGATGCATCAATAAGTGGGACAACAAATTGATATTTCTCTATCTCTCCTTCTGTCTATTAAAACCAATCAATAAAATCCTATATAATAAAGAGGGAATATGCAAATTGACCATCACTCTGGTCAATCTGCACCCACAGCTGAGGCTAAGTTCCCATAACGAGCCTTAAGGAGCAATCAGCAGGGACCTGAGGCTGCGCACCCATCCATCTCCTGCATGGGCTTGACAGGGAACCTCAGGTCGTGCCTTCCACCCGCAGGGCTTGACAGGAGACCTCAGGCTGCTCCCCCCGCCCTGGCACCAGGCCAGAGGAACTCAGGCTGCACCCTCTTACCTGGTGCCAGGCTGGGGGACCTCAGGCCATCCCCCCCGCCCCAGCACCAGGCCAGGGGACCTCAGGCTGGGCCCCCTGCCCCAGCGCCAGGCTGGGGGATCACAGGCCACTTCCTCTGCCCAGCAGGGCTTGATGGGGGACCTCAAACCATGCCCCTCTGCCCTGGCACCCAGGGGACCTGAGGCTGCACCCCCCCCCCACCTGGCAGGGCTTGACAGAGTGGGACCAGCCAGGTCTGGATCTAGCCCAATGAAGGGGGGCCATCCAGATTTGGGTCTCAAGCGATTTTGAGGTGCATGTGGGTGGTTGAAGACTTGACTCTGTGTTCCATGGTGCACCCCAGAGTCTGACAGGAGGAAGATTTTCATATATGTTTTACTAATTTTCTTTAATCTCTGACACTTCTATTATAGAGAAAGGGCAAATAGCAATATTAAAATATTTCCTCTAATTAATCTCCTTTTAATGTGTACGAATTTTGTGCACTGGGCCACTAGTTATTTTTTTAAAAAGAGTGAGACCTTGTTTTTCTTATTCAACACCACTTACATGATGCTAATGTCTGGCATTTACTAAGTACTTAACACTTGCTGAAAATAGAAGAATAATAAAAGAATACCACTTAAGTTCTTGTTCTTGGCCCACTTTTAAGTCATCTCTCCTTCTTCCATGTTTGAAGAGCAAACCTAGCAGCTTCAGAATGCTACCCTCCACTCTGTATTTTTGTGTATTGCCACCGTGGTGTTTCAATCCCGCTGGAGTCCGCTCATCACTGGGGAATGGATGACACTCCTCATCCTGTCTCATGGTCATTGTACGACCTTGAGCAAGGCACTGCTCCAATGGGCCTCTATTTCCCTTGGGTCAAATAACAGTGGTTCCGACATTCCAAGAAATAAAGATATGAATGACCAATAATGTCCTAATGATGTCCCTCCCACATACCACTGACAGTGTAACCGGCGCTATCAATGTAACTCTGTAAAGCTATGTAGGGTTAGCTTTGAGTTTTGAGGGTCAGAGATGTTCTCAAACTTAAATGTGCACATGAATCCCCTCCAGATGCTGCTAAAGTGCAGCCTTACAGTCTGTAGGCCTGGGTGGGGGGCAGGGCCAAGAGTGTGCATCATCATTCAGATGATACAATGATGCTGGTCACTGGGCCACACTTCCAGCAGCAAGGTGCTAGGACACCTTTGAAAAAAATCGTGTGGCCAAGGGACAGATTTCCAGCATGCTGCCGACAGTCCAAGGAAGTACGTGTTGACACTGGCAGTGAAGGCCACGGGACATCTGAGAATGGACATCTGAGGTTGGCGAGGTGGGGGAAGTCTGGTGCAGGCTGCCAGAGGACATGGAGACTGGGTGGGAGCTTTCTGCCCAGTGGTGATAGTGCTGAAGGACAATTCTATTCGCGGGGCCCATCAGTCTGTGCTTCAATACACCCTTCAGGGGATTCCAATGCTAAAGCATGAGACCCATAGTGCCAGGTGGGAGATTGGTGTTGTGTTTTCCCATAGTAGAGTTTCAGGCACATGTCCAGACCCTGTAAATTCCATTCATTCATTCATCCATCCATTCACACACATATCCTTCAATTTACCCAACTAACAAAAGGGTGTGCCCTTCATTCCTCCCTCCCTCCCTCCCTCCTTCCTTCCTTTCTTCTTTCCTTTCTTCCTTCCTTCCACCCACCCATCCAACATTCAACAAATATGTCCTGAATGCCCACTATGTACTCTCTGAGGCACAAGAGAAATGACTGAAATTATAGATATACAAACCCGTGTTAGCATCTAAACCGGTAATTCTCAGCTGGAAGCAATTTTGCTCTCCAGGGGAATTGGGCAATGTCTGGAGACGTTTTTGGTTGTCAGAATTTGAGGAGGAGTGTGCAACTGGCATCTAGTGGGTAGAGGTCGGGGATGCTGCTAAACATCCTGCAGTGCACAGGATGGCTCCACTACAATGTCAATAGTGTTGAGGTTAGAAACTTCGCTCTAGACTGTGAGCCCCTTGTGGGCAGGAAGTGTATTATAGTCACCTTGATGTCCCAAGGTCACAAGACAGTGACTCACAGGAACCGAGCAAACATCTAAATGCAAGAGGAAATGGCAACACAAAAATACATTTAAGTGTACATAGAACTCTTACAACTCAATGAAATGATAAACAACCCAATTCAAAAATGGGCAAAGATCTTGAATGGACACTTCCCCCCCAAAAGATACACAAATGGCCAACAAGCACATGGAAAGACACCCAATATCATCAGTCGTCAGGGAGGTGCAAATCCAAACTACAAGCAGATACCTTCACACCTGCTAGAATGGAAGTAATAGTAACAGTAATGATAGTAATGGTAACAATACAGAAAATAATGTGTTGGCAAAGATGCGAAAAAAACTGGAACCTTCACACACTGCTCGTAGGAATGTAAAATGGTATAGTTTGGCAGTTCCCCAAAGAGTTAAGCAAAGAATTACCATATGACCCGGCAGTTTCACTCCTGTGCATATACCCTCAAAAAGTTGAAAACAGGTCTTCAACCCAACACCTGTCCACATATTTATGGCAGTCTTATTCACATAGCTAAACGTTGGCAATAGCCCAGATGTCCATCACCTGACGAGTGGATGAACAAGTTGGTCTATCCATACAATAGAATATGTTGAGCCATAAAAAAGGAACAAAGGACTGACACGTGCTACAACATGGAGAGGCCAGATACAACAGGCCATATATTTCATGATCCCATTTGTGTGAAATATTCAGAATAGGCAAATCCATTGAGTCAGAAAACAGATTAGTGGTTGTCAGGAGCTAGGGGGAGGGGGAGTGCCTGCTTATTGGATACAAGCTTTCCTTTGGGGGTGATAAAGCAGTTCTGGATCTAGATGGTGGTGATGGTTGTATAGTATTTGAAATGTACTAAATGTCACTGAATTGTACTTTTTCAATCAATTAAAATGGTTAATTTTATGTCCTGTGCATTTTACCATCATAAACAAATACATTTATGCGCACACACAATGCTCATGGACCCTCTGCTGTGTGCCAGGAACTGTGCTCTGCATTTGGGACATGGGAGCAAAGGAGGCCAGTGTGCTTGCTACCCTCCAGCAGTTCCAGGAAGGGAGAAACGCCAGCCCACAGTCCTGGACCCCGGGCAGCCCTGGATGTGGGTGGTGGGAGTTCAGAGGAGGAGAAATGGTCTCCTGCTGTGGGTGGGGAGGACCAGGGAGATGTGCTATAAAAGACAGAGCAGGAGAGAGCTCCCGAAGGAGGAGGAAGATGTGCCCGGGGAGAGCTGATCTTATCGTTGGAGGAATGTGTAATGAGAGGCCGCATCAGGCCATCCTGTGCCCGAGGTGAGTAAGACTGAATGCACGGAGCGTCTAGAAAAGCAAGGAGTGTCGGACCCAAGGGAGAAGAGAAGAGAGCAGTCACCATCAGAACCTCGTCCCCTGGACTCTCGCCGGATGGCAGTGGAGAGTCGGGGGGAGGGGTGCCAATTTAGCCAGCTGCCACGCAGAGGCTTTGTTCTCTGCCTCCTGGCCAGGGGCAGGCGGGCAGAGAGAAGGGGAGAGCCAGGACTCACATCACCTAAGCAGGGTTGTGTCCCAGGTGTTTGAACTGTTCCAGTTAGTTTTCATAATAACCCAGTGAGGTAGGCTCCACCATTGCCCCTCCTTCTCCTTTTTTAAAAACAAAATTTACAAGTGTTCTCTTTTTAAAGATGGGGACATGAGACACTGAGGTAAAGTGGCCGTGGCCTGGGGCGCCCATGCTGGTTCAGCTGCAGTCAGTCCAGCCCCAAGACCTACTGGGCTGCTGGTGGAAGGACTTCCCCGTGGCCAGGAGGCTTGGCCTCCTGTAGATGAGGCCTCAGATTCCTGGGTCCTGGCCCCCGAACTCTCAGGAAACTCACAGCCCAAGTTTCAGCCACTGGCGACTTACAGCTTGACCACATGCCTGGAGAGAGGGACTCCCGTGTGCAGGTCCTCGGACCATATCCATCAGCAGACACTGCGGCCGGGCAGCTGAAACAGCCCCAACTTGGGATCCGGAACTCGGCTGGAGTCCCACTGCTGGACATATCCTGGCTGAGGGGCCCTGAGCAAGTCTCTCAACTTCGGTGGGCTCTGCTTTGCTCATTTCTAATGCACGGGAAGCTGGCTAGAGTGGATCTTTTCTTCTTTTCTCTCATGAATATTTTCTTATATATATAGGTCCTCTCCATGATCCTCACTCCCCTAATTACCCATTTTCCTATGTTTTTACATACAGCATCTTTTTCCAAAAACGGAATTATACTGCATATATTGACATTGTAACTTTATTGTTTTCATGAAACAGGAAGTTTCAGAGACGTTTCCAGGTCAGGAATGTAGATCTACACCATTCTTCTAAAATACACTCATTTTCCCATGTGACTGCACGGTATGGAACTCCTCCCCATGTTGGTATTAAAAAGCCCTGCAGTCTTTGTGTTCGTCGCTCTGCACATGTGTGAGCCTGTCTACAGAAGATTCCTAGAAGCAGGATGGCTCGGCCAAAGGGCATGGCGTTTACACTTTGAAAGCCCGCCAAATGATCTTCTGAAGAAGGCTCCACAACTAGGTTACTTTTAAAACTGTTTCAAATCTGGCATGACCATTTCTTTGACCTCTAGCAGGACAGGAGGCAACAGCCTTAGAAAATCATTTAACCTCTGGGAACCTCAGTTTGCTCCTCTGTGAAATGGGAAACCTCAAGCAATACACAGGAAGGTAAATTTGGAGATGGCAGTCCTGTTTAAAACGTGAGGGATTAAAATTGTCATCAGCACTGGGAGGCTCAGGGCCCAACCACCACGACCTCCATCACACAGAAAGCAGAAGGGAGGAGCCAGAGCAAGGAGGATGTTGTCTTATATCAAGCATCAACTCTGTGCACGGCACACGTATTACACCAGTGGTTCTCAGTGGGCGCGGGGGAGATGACTTTGCCCCCAGGGGACATGGATACTTGGAGACAGTTCTAGCTGTCATAGCTGGAGGCGGTTGAACTGCATCTAATAGGTAGAGGGCAGGAATGATGCTGAGCATCCTACAGGGTGAGGATGGATCCATCCAGCCCCGAATGTCTGCAGTGCCGAGGATGAGAAAACCTGCTCCAGTCCTGTCTCTAATCTGCTGCCTACCTTACAGAACACCTCATTCAAAGATGAGCACCCTAAGGCTCAGAGACGTGAATGACTGCCCAAGGTCCCCCAGCCAGCAGGAGCCAGGAGCTGACCTTTGACCCCATCCGACTTTAGGGTCTGCGGTCCATTCCACATACCACACTGTCTCCGGGAAGACATCACTCTTGCCTCCAAGTGCCGGCCAACCTTCACTGCCTTGGCCCCTGGCAGATGATCTACAGGGCAGGTGGTCGGTTTTCCCTAACTGCGCAACCTCCCTGCCGTTTGAGAGGCTTCGTGACTTCGGGTTTGTGGCCGTAATCACTGTTTCCGTTGACTGTGTGCTACACAGTTGATGAAGATGAACTCATTTTACTCTGATAAGGACGCTGAGCGAACCTGGTCGCAGAGAGGTTAATAATTTCCCCACGATTACATAGCAAGTAGCAGATCTGGGCTCTGGACCCAGATAAGAGGGGTCAGAGACCGACCTCTCCACCCGTATACATGACGGCTCCCTCATGCTCTACACGTCCCCCTCGGCTCCTTGAATTCGGCTCCTGATCTAAACTGGAGAGTGACGGGCCAGGGTCCCAGCTCTCGTCCCACCCAACGCCTCAGGAAGGGAAGCCGTTCTCTGAGCGGGAATGGGAGATTGCGGCAGGGCACTCGGGGCTGGGAGGACACCCAGGGACCAAGAGAGGAAAAGGCCCGAAGGGGAGGACGCGCCTTCCTTAGACCCTGCCCACGGTTCCTGGAGCAAACCTGGCTGTGCAGCTGAGGTTCTGCAGGGTGGATGCGCATCTTGGCAACCCTGAATTTGGCAGGGGGCTCAGTAAGCTCCTGGCTTTTCTCAGACAAGTGGGGACATAAATGTGAGGACTGGAGCTAGTGTCCAGGATGCTGGAACCCCACAAGCCCTAGAGAGGCTGTGACCAGCCGGCTCTGCCACCCACTGGCTGGGTGACCTTGAGCAAATCTCTTCCCCCTCTTTGTACGTCTGATTGCTTAATCGTCAAAGGAAGGGGCAGGATCTTGACCTAAAAGCCCTTTGAGGTCTTAGGGCTCCAGACGGGGCCATTTCGCTCTCTCCAGGGCCGACCCCTTTGGGCATCCAGCAGGCACATCTCCATGTGCCAAGTCCCGGGGAAAGCTGCAAAGAGCAAGGCAAAGCTCCTTGCCGTTCTCTTCGCAGTCCCCGCAATCTGGCCGCTAGAGAAGAGCTGCTCACAGCCCCCCTCAAGTCACCAACATCCTGTCCCCTTAGACCAGCTTCTTCGGAGCAGCAAAGGCAACCCTGTGTCCAGCCCTGTGGACAGCTCCTGCTACATCCATCTCCCCTGGTCAGGCACCTAGGGAATCCCACTGAGCAATGCCCAAGGAGATGGGGTGGGGAGAGGCAGGGAGCAAACGGAGCCCTTCTTTCTGCGTGGACACCCCCTTCTCTAGGAGAGGGGAAGGACTCGTGTATGTGTGGGTGGGTGTGGGGGGGCAGGGGTCTCTGCCAGCTCTGCCGCCTTAGAGCCCATCTCTGGTGTCTGAGTTTGGAGGCTCCTGGAAGGGTCTCTAGGCCAGGACCCCAGCTCTAAGGGCTGCAGTCACTAGGCCTTCTTACTAAACCTCACACCCTGGCCAGGGTGCGGAGAGGTGAGGTGGCATTAGGTGGAGCAGTGAGGCGTGGCAGTCCCGCTGGGGAAGGATGGGATTGGGGGAGGGGTGGGGGGTAGGTGGGGTGGGCTTGTGTGAAAGGGCAGATAGGGGTGGAGTGAGGGGGTGACTTGGTCTGGATGGGTAGCCAGACCCTTACTCTGTTCTGAGTATAAAAGCCCCTCATCTACATCTTCAGGGGAGGAAGAGGGGGAACCCTCTGGAGGGGCTCCCTTCCCAGGATGCCACCCACACGCTGAGAAGACCCCATCCTTCAGAAGGGAGGGTGGAGAGGATCCAAACTTAGTGTTGGGGGGGGGGAGACATGTGTCTCCAAAGAGAGGAGAGGGCCCTAGATACCTGGGGAAGCTGCACCCCACTTTGGGGGGGGCACATGTCACCAAGGGGTGAATGAGGGGCCCTAACCTCTAGAGCTTAGGGTCACGAGGAGGAACCCCTTGCTGACGGGAAAAGGAGGCTTTTTGCTCTCTGGAGGGGGAGGACCTTCTCCTTTCGGGGGAGGGGGCCCACGTCTCTGGAGGATGAGGCCGCGCTGAGGAGCAAAGACGCCGGGGTTTGCCCCCGGGGGCAGGGCCGAGGGGCTCCACCTCGACTCGGTGCAGAGGGGCCCGCCCACGCGCCCCAGCGCCCCAGCGCCGCTCCCTTACCTCCAGGCCCGGCTCCGAGGTGCGGACTCCGATCTGCGGGCCCGACCCGAGGGATGTGCGCCCTGCGCTCCGGCTGCGCGGGTCTCTGCCCGCTTCCCCCAGCGACTCCCGGGGTCCCTGGCTCCGCCGAGGCGCGCGGGCCAATCAGCGCCGCCGGCCCCGGCCTCGCTCGCGCCGCAGCCAATGAGCGCGCCCGCCATGGGCCACCGCCCCCGGGGGGAGGAGGAGGCGGGGCGGGGCGGGGCGGGGGTAGAGTCCGATCTCCGGGGCCGCGGGAGGCGGGGGCCTGGTGGAGGGACCGCGAGGGCCGGAGCCAGGGCCGGCGCGGCGGCTGAGGACCCCCATCGAGCCGCGGGGAGCCTCCCTGAGGGGGTTAGGATCCCGTCTTTAAAAGCGGGGCAGGAGGGGGGCGGCTCTATTGGTTGCTTTCACCTCGACCTTAATTACTCCTGCATCGTTTCTGGACCCTTAGGGCTGCACTCGGCGCCCTGAACCCGAGCTGAAACCCTGGAGTCAGAGTCAGACAAGGTTTGGTACGGAAATGAGGGGAAAGAGCATCATGCCTTGCCCCCCTCCGCCCCCCTTCACCCCCCAATGCGGACGCTCAGGGCTTTGTTGCTCAGCGCAGCCCTCTGAGCTGCCGTTCACTTAACACCTCCTGGCCCACCAGCTGCAGAAGGCAAAGAGCTTGTGCACTGTGGGTTCAATGCAAAGAGCACTGGTTCCTTCTGCAAGTTCTAGGGCAGGTCACTCCGCCTTCCTGATTCTCAGTTTCCTAAATAGTACGTAAATGAAGATAACAGGGATAGTACCTCCTTCATGGGCGTAAATGAGATCAGGGATGTGATGAAGGTGCTTTAATAAAAATTAAAATGCTGTATGAGAGCTAGTTTACACTAAAGTGTGAATGACTGATACCCTGTAGCTTTCTGAAGGTATCTGGAAAAATGATACAGTGGTAAAGTCAAAGACGTAAGAAACTGCCTGGCAGAACAACATGAGATCACCAAGTGCTCATGATGAATGGTTGGTCGAATGGAGATTCCAGACCTTAAAAGGCCAGGACAGAGTACTGCTAGATTTCCCCTCACTCAGCCTCATCAGGTAACTCTATAGAGTGTGTTCCAAAAAAAAAAAAAAAAAAAGTATACACACTTCACAGCTACTAGCTCAATTAATGTTTCTTTCTTTTCAGATTTAACCCATTGGAAGTCATAATTATTCAAAGTGCGTATACATTTTTGGGGGACACCCTGTATTGAGTCTTCTGGAATCTTGCAAAACCCTGAGGTCCCTTCTTTCTGCCTTATCTCTGATTAAGCAAGAACTGTGGGAATTAAGAATCTATGATAGCCCTGGCCGGTTTGGCTCAGTATTTAGAGTGCCCACCCTCAGACTAAAGGGTCTCAGGCACTTACCTTGGTTGTAAGTACCCCAGCCCCAATGTGTGTCTCTCATGTTGATGCTTCTCTCTCTCTCCCCCCCTCCTCCCTCCCTTCCACTCTCTCTAGAAATCAATGGAAAATATGTCCTTGGGTGAGGATTTAAAAAAAAAGAATTTAAGGTAAATATATAATACAAACAAATAAATAAAAACTTTCAACCAACCATCTGTCCCCTAGTATGGTCTATGACTATAGGGACCAAACAGAAACAATAAATAAGAGTAAATAATTCAAAGGAACAGACAGGAAATAGAATTGATCTGCAGTCCTGCTGAAGCTGAGAGCTCTAGCAATCTCTTTGGTATTTTAATCTTGTCATCTGGCTTACAGAACTTTATGAGGCCAGGGTTACAAATCTAGCAATTTTTCCTTAATACCTAAGCCATGAAGACCATCCCCTTTGTGGCCTAAGACCCAGCCAAAGAAATCAAATGGTCAGTACACATGGGAGGAAATAAAGTTGTCAAAGAGGCAAGTGAAAGCGATGAAAAATGTCATCTATCAAAATGGTCTCATTTTCATTATTATAATTATTATTATTTATGGACATTTTAAGGAACTGGACAATTTCGAGACTTGCTGATGGAAGGACAAATGATCAAAGCTTTTCTAGAAAGAAACTAGGTATTTTATATTTTTAAATCTTAAAAATGAGTTTACCCTTTAACCTAGGAATTAAACCTCTATAAATTTACCCTAAAACAATAAATGGTGCAAAAGTTTAGTAATTAAGAAATTAAGTCATTTTACTGTAGCAAAAAAAACTAGAAACAACTTAAATGCACAAGAATAGGGCTGAAGGGACATTTGTTGCGTGCGACAAAATGCCTCCAATAAAACATAGGTGTTGAATGTTGAATGGTGTGGAAATCTCATCTCAAAACATTAAGTGGCCCTAGCTGGTGTGGCTCAGTTGATTGGGTGTCATCCCATGCACCAAAGGGTGGCTGGTTGGACTCCTGGTCAGGGCCTCTGTCTGGGATTGCAGGCTCAATCTCCTGTAGGGGGCGTGCAGGACACAGCTAACCAGCGGATCCATGTTACACTCTCATGGATGTTTCTCTCTTCTGCTCTCCTCTCTCTCTGTAAAAAATAAAAATTAAAAAAAATCAATAAACTAAAAAAAAAAAGACAAATCACTTTTAAAAATATTATTTAAGCCTCACGGAGGACATTTTTTCCCATTGATTTTGAAGAGAGTAGAAGGGAGGGAGGAGGGGAGAAGGGAAGAGAGAGAGAAACATCAGTGTGAGAGAACTACATCAATCGGTTGTCTCCTGCTCATGCCCCAACCTGCAACACAGGTATATGCCTTTATTAGAATCAAGCCCGTGACCCTTTGGTTCATGGGCTGACACTGTAACCACTGAGCATACTGGCCGGAGCTAAAAAACTAGTAAGTGAACAAAGGTAAACACCAAAAAGTTTATTTGATATTATTCTTTTTTTTAATTGATATTTTTACAGAGAGGAAGGGAGAGGGATAGAGAGTTAGAAACATCGATGAGAGAGAAACATTGATCAGCTGCCTCCTGCATACCCCTCACTGGGGATGTGCCTACAACCAAGGTACATGCCCTTGACCGGAATCGAACCTGGGACCCTTGAGTCCGCAGGCCGACACTCTATCCACTGAGCCAAACCAGTTCTGGCTGTTTTATTCTTTTTTTGTTAAATCTATATAAATAGAGATAGATCAGTGCTGTCCAGTAGAACTCGCTGTGATGGTGGGAATGTTCTGCCTCTGTGTTGTCCGATATGGTAGCCACCAGCCATATATAGGTTTTGGACATTTGTCATGTCACTAGTTAACTGAGAAACTGAACTTTCAAGTGTTATTGGGTTTTAGTTTTAAGTTAAATAGTCACATGTGGCTAGTGGCTATCACATTGGATGGCAGACAGACTGACAGACATATTGATAGACAGAAAAATAAATATCTATTAGTAGAAGTTGTTAAATTTGTATGCTGAAATTATGGATGATTTTAATTTTACTTTATTTACATGCCAATTTCTAACTATTTAAAATGAATATATGTTGCTCTTGTGCTAAAATATGTTTAAAATGAAAAAACAAAAATAAAATAATCCAACTAAAAGTAAGCAGAGGACCTGAATAAACACTTCTCCAAAGATGACATATAGATGGCCAAAAGACATATGAAAAGATGCTCAATGTCACTAATCATCAGGGAAATACAAATTAAATCACTATATCACTCACACCTGTCAGAATGCCTGTCGTCAATATGTAGCAACAAATGGCAAGTGTTGGTGAGAATGTGGAGAAAAGGGAACCCTCTTGCACTGTTGGTTTGATTGCAAACTGGTGCATCCACTATAGAGGACAGTATGGATATTCCTCAAAAATTAAAAATAGAGCTGCCGTATGACCCAGCAACTCCACTTCTGGGTTTTTGTCTGAAGAAAACAAACACTAATTTGGAAGAATATATGCACCCCTATGTTGCTTGCAGCATTGTTAGTAATAGCCGGAGAACCTAGATGTCCATCAACAGATAAATGGGTAACGAAGATGTGGTGCATGTATACAATGGAATATTATTCATCCATAAAAGATAAAAATTTCCATTTGCTACAAGATGGATAGACCTATAGTGTATTATACTAAATGAACTAAGACAGAGAAAGACAAATATACTTATTTGTGAAATCTAAAAAAGACCAAACAAATAAATAAACAAAACAGAAACATCCATAAATATAGAGAATAAGCTGATGGTTGCTAAAGGGGAGGGGTGGTGGGGAGAGGGGAATAGAAAATAAAATGAAAAACAAAAAAGCAAAGTTTAAACCAAATGCAGCCCAACTTCTGTTTTGTATGATCTGCAAGCTATGATAGAAAATGAATTTTACATTTTAAACGTTAGAAAGAAATCAAAAGAATAACAATATTTTGTAGCACATGAAAATTATATAAAGTTCAAGTTTTAGTGTACATGAATAAAGTTTATTTTACAACACAGCCAGACCCACTCACTTAGGCATCATCTATGCTGTCTTTGTGCGATAGTGGTTGAGCTGAGTAGTTGAGACAGGCACCATCTAACTTGCAAAGCCAAAAATATTTACCATCTGGCCTTTTTAGGAAAAAATTTGCCAGCCCTGGTATAAGGCAATCAGGGGAAACAAAATGTGTGGAGTCCTCATTCATTTATTCATTCAACTGTGTATTGAGCCCCTGCTATGGGTGAGGACCTGGCCCTGGGCACGTGGGAGGAGTTGCACTGTTTCTGGCTAAGCAGAGGTGTGAGAGGGATATTTAGAACCAGGTGCTTTGCAAGCTAATTCTCAAATAGCTTCATTGTGAAACTTGCAAAGAAAACTGTCAGCAGGTGGAGAAAGCCCTTTTCACATTAGCCTCACTTGCATTTTCCAGTTCTGTGGTTTCCCTGTGGGGCTGCTGGGGACAGCAGGTGCCTTCCAGGGGATGCTGAGAATGCTTTGCAAAGGCTGGCTGAGGTCCAGAATGGGAGCTCCTTCCAAAAGAGTAGCTCCATTTGGGAGGGCTCCCAGTGGCCCTCCCAAGAGGAGAAACGAGGGCAATGGAGTGTGAAGTTCCCAGGGTACCAGCAGTGTGAGCAGGAAGGTCCCTTAGAGAGCGACAGCCCATTGTGCAGAAGAGGAAACGGGCCAGAGATGAGGATTAACTTGCCCAGAGCCAGATTGAAATGTGTGCCTTCTTTCCTGGGTCTGTGCTTTCCCCACTCCCTGCTCACAAAGAATAAAGGGATATCACAGAGGGCCTTTGGGTATGATGGAAGGCACTGGCATAGGACATGATACTGAATTCCAGTATCACCTCCCAATGGCCATGTGACATTGAACAAGTCAGTTACCCCCTGTCAATCTCTGCGTTTTCATCTAACTGGATAACTAAAGTATCTACCACAATATTCACATGTCAAAGAATGAAGTTGAACCCTTACCTCACACCATATACACATATTAACTCTTACTGGATCAAAGACCTAAATATTAAACTCAAAACTAGAAAACTCTTAGAAGAAAACATAGGGCGAAATCTTCATGACCTTGGATTTGGCAATGGCTTCTTAAACATGACTAAAGCATAAGGAACAAAAGAAAAGTAGGTAAATCGGAATTCATCAAAATTAAAAACTTTTGTGCATTGAAGGACACTGTCGAGAATGAAAAGGCAATCCACATAATAGGAGAAAATATTTGGAAATTATATATCTGAAAAGAGTCTAGCATTATAATCTCTTACAATTCAACCACAAAAAGACAAACAACCTCACTCAGAAGTGGGCAATAACTTGAATGGACATTTCTTCAAAGAAGAAACACAAATGGCCAATAAGCCCATGACATGGTGTTTAACATCACTAGTCATTAGGGAAATGCAGATCAAAACCTCAATGAGATTCCACTTCACATCCACTAGGATGGTCACAATAAAAAGATGGAAAATCATAATTGTTGACAAGAAAGTGGAGATATTGAAACCCTAATACACTGTTGATGGAAATGTATGGGAGGCATTTTGGCAGTCACTCAATAAGTTAAACATAAAATTACCATATGACTGCTCAACTAGCATGGTTCAGTGGTTGAGCATGAACCATGAGGTCACAGTTCGTTCTCGGTCAGGGCACATGCCTGGGTGTGGGCTCGATCCCCAGTGTGGGGCGTGCAGGAGGCAGCCAATCAATGATTCTCTCTCATCATTGATGTTTGTATCTCTCTCTTCCTCTCCGAAATAGATAAAAAATACATTTAAAAAAAAACTACCAAATGACCTAGCAAACAATACCACTCCTAGGTAGATATGGAAAATAATTGAAAATAGGTGTTTAAACCAAAAACTTGTATATGAATGTTCATAGCAGCACTACAATAGCTAAAATGTGGAAATAATCCAAATGCCCCACCACTGATGAATGGATAAATGAATTACCATATGTCCATTCACTAGACTATCACTCAGTCATTCAAAGGAACGAAGTGCTGATACATGCCACTAAATGGATGAACTTAAAGAAAAGGACCACATACTGTATGGCTCCATTTTTATGAAATATCCAGGATAGACAAATCCATAGAGACAAAAAGCAGATTAGTGGTTGTCAGGGCTGGAGGTGGGGGAAAGGGGAGTGACTACCTAATGGGCTTTTCATTTGGGGTGATGAAAGGTATATAATGGTGATGGTTGTAGAATATTTTGAATGTACTTAATGCCACTGAATTGTATACTTGAAAGTGGTTAACATGTTGTGTTATGTGCATCTTATCACAATATGAACAAAGTATCTACCACAGTGTGCAACTGTTTGGGGTAAATGAGGGGAGGTGTTGTTTCTGGTCCCTGGTGGGTATCCATCCGTTGGCAGCTGTAGTTACTACTAGTTGCACCAAGTTATCTACCCGATTGTGAGAGGTTGACCAGAGTTCATTCATTCACTCACCTGCTTAGTAATTTATCTGTTCATTCATTTGGTCAGCAAATATGCATTCAGCACCTACTACGTGCAGGTGCTGACCTGTTTTTGGCACTGGGGACTTGAGGAGCTTCCATTCTGGTGCTGGGAGAGAGCAGGTAAAAGCAAACAAACATGTAACTAAGGAAGCTCATTTCTAACAATAAGTGCTCTGAGGGAAAATAAAAATAAGGAGATGTGACCAGCATCTCAGCAGGTACATCAACCATGAAGGCTAAGGAGTCGCCTGGAGTCTATGACATTGCAGCTGAGGCCTGAATGCTAAGAGGGAGGCTGGATGAGATTTCCTCATGCTCATTCCCTTGCGTTTGTCCCTAGTGCTGGGATCCTTGAAGACCCAGGGGCTGCCTCCTGCTTGCTGTACCTAAATGACCTTGATAAGATGGGGACAGCATGGGTAGGTGCCACGCCCAACAGAAGCTACTGTGGCAACTGACACGTCACAGACTCACCACAGCTTTATTCTGCTCTCTTTGTGCTGGCTGGGTCCTTCAGAGCTTCTGGTCCAATGCCATTCCCCTCCCAGCTCAGGACACATTGAAACACGGGGGAATTGTGTCATCCCCTAGTGCTACCTCCATGCCCTGCAGGGTTTCCCAGAGGCAGAAATGCACAAGGCAATCCCTGACACATTCACTCTCCTCCAAACGTCAACAGGGCTGAGGCTGAGAAACCCTGCATTAGATAATGCGTATGTAGTCCCAAGGACATAGAAGGAGCTTCATAACACTAGGTGCCCCCCTCCTGTGGCTAGAGATGCCCTCAGTCATCCAATTCTTCTCGCCAAAACATGCAAGGGCATCTCCGGGCATCAGGCGGAGGGGTGTGGTTCCTGCCCTCACTTCCACTGCTGGAAAACACAGCCAAGCATTTTTAATTTTCTGAGATCTGGGGAATTTGTTGGCCTGTGTGAGATCTTTGAGGACAGTACATGGCATACAGTAGGTGCTCTATTAATACTGATCAATTGCACTGCGTGCAAAGAGCAGGGCTGAACAGGATGCTGAGGAAGGGGCTCTGACTCTTCCTCCCCATCTCTGGGGGAGCACTTCCCTGGACCCCAGGAGCTGTCCAGCAACTCCCTGCTGAAACTTCACAGAGGAGCTGGAAACCCAAACTGATACCAAACTCTTCTCCCAGGGCCAGCAAAACCACAACCCATTCTTCTTCCCCTCCTCCTCCTCCTCCCCCTTCTTTTCCTTCTCCTACTCTTCCTCCTCCCCCTCCCCCTCGTCCCTCTCCCTCCTCCTCCTGCTCCTCTTCTCTCCCCTATACAGAAGATAAAAACCAGGGGACAGTATGGCAGAGAGCTTACATCTTCAAGCTCTGGGGTTTTAGAGATCTGGCTTCGTGTCCTGGCTGTGACAGTTAAGAACTGACTTGAGCTCTCCCAGCCTCAGTTCCTCATCTGGAAAATGGGGATGCTGGTAACAACGCCTGCATGACTGGCCTCTCAGGAGTGTTAGGTGGGAAAAGCGTCAGCAAAGCACACAGGAAGCACCTGCAAAGATTAGTTATTACCATAAACATTATCACAGTGGGGGCTCCTCCAAAAACAGACCTGAGAGGAGGACTCAGTGCTTTATCTGGAAGTGATCCCAGGAGACACCAGGAGGGGAGTGGAGTCAAACGATAGGGAAGGGAAGGTAGACAGAGCTGCACTCTGCTGGGAGCCGGTGGAGAACATGCTTTTCAGTCATTTCCCCCTGGGGCAAGGGCGCTGGGTATTCATACACCAGCTACTACCCGTCACTGGTCACGGACTGCCTGCCCAGTACCTGCAGCTTTGCATGGAAGGCACCTGACCTGGTGTGGTGCCTGGGAGCAGTTCCTGAGATGGATTCACCAGGCTCCATCCCAAACTGACTGCTATTCCCCAGGGATGCTGCTAAACATCTATGTGCACAGGACTTAGTGTGGCTTGGGGCCCATCACTGGCTCCCTTTGAACCTCTGCTTTCTACACGAAGATGGTAGCTTATCCTTGCGGGTTGCAGAGAGGATTAAATGTGGTGACTTGTGCATGTTGCATGGGAAATCATGCCCGCTTCACTACACCCCCTCCCCCTTGTGAGGACCACCACTGAACCAGAGCTGCTTTTGTTGAAATACCCTCCTCTGTCACCTCAGGAAGATGACAACCCTCCCAACGCGCCACTTTCCTGGGTCACTGAGGGGCTGTCACCTGCCAGGCTGGGTCCTGAGCAGGGCTGCCCATGGCTCCAGGCTGCCGACCCCTCCTCACACCCGTGACACAGTGCAGCCAACTGAGCTGGGTGGTGGCGTGTGAACAAATAGACGACTCGGGGATCAGGAGTCCTTAGCAGCTACAGTGGAAACCACTGGTCTCGAGTCAGACGCACCGGGGTTCCCTCGCAGCCCTGTGGCTCACAGGCTGCGGTACCCCGGAGGGGTTCCCTCGCCCATTAAGCTAGGTGATACTATGAGATGCATCTGCTCAGCAAGGTGAGATGGTCGAGTTCCGCTCTGTTTTCCCAAAGCCCATCCCCGGAGTCTTCAGGGTTACAGGGCCATCACATTAAGGACCCCAAAGTTGCATGGTCCCATGTGGATCCCGTGAGACAGGTGCCATGAAAGAGCCTTGTAAGTGCAGAGAGCTGCACAGCGTAAGGAATGATCACTACCCAGGGTGGCGATGGACGGGGCACATCCCACCAGGACGGGAGCCAGTTCGGGTTGTCACAACTGGGCAGGGGAGGAGCGTGCTGCTGGCACCAGTGAGCAGAGGTCAGGGATGCTGCCGAATGTCTAAGTGCACGGGACAACCCCACAGAGAGTTTCCTGGCCCCAAGTGTCCATCGTGCCAAGGCTGAGAAAGCTTGTTCTCGTATAACTCCGCTGGCTTGACAAGGCTGACCTCGGGCAAGTTTTAGCCTCTCTGAGCCTCAGTTTCTTCTCCTGTAAAATGGTGGTAAGCACAACAGTCCTTCCTCGCAGGGTTGCTGTGAGGTTTAAAAGACCTCGGGCCCAGGACTCTACAAACGGCTAGAAAAATATGAGGAGTGGGAGGACCCCCTCCGAATCTCTTCACTTCAGTCTGACTCTTCCTTGACTGGCTGCCCTCCCCATGGAACATCCAGGTATGTGTTGCCATGGAAACATTTCAGGGATGATACACTCAAGAGCTTGACTGACTTTTTTTCTCCCCAATATAACCCATCCTGTCAATCAAGTGTAACAGTTAGGAGAAGTGGTTAGGCAAATGAGATTTTCTTACCGTTGTTAACCATTGGGGAAGGCACCTGCCTGAAGAGTTTCCACATCCCCCAGGCAGTTAATGGAAATGCAACAAGGTAATTCATCATAGTGATGATGATGGTGGTGGTGGTGGTGATGTTGATGGTTGCCATCTCTGTGCCTCTCCCCTGAGCTGGCTTATGTGATGGTGGCTTACATGCATCACGAAGAACAACCTTGAGAGGTAAGCACTAGCAGTGTGCCCATTTTACAGCCATGGATGCTGAGGCTCAGAGAGTGAGTGTTGGGCTGTTTTGAGCCCAGTTCAGACACCAGGCACCATGCTCTAACCGTTACGCTTTATTGCCTCTCTGTAACATCCAATGGAAGATGTGGGGAGAAGGCTGGTGTTCCTTTTGTCCTTGGCCCAGCATCCAAACCATCAGCTCCAGGCTCTCTTCTTGGTGAGCTCTGGAGCTGGGAACTCCACCACCTGCCCATGAGATCATTTCTGAGCTTGGCTCTTTCCTGGTCCAGACACTCTTGCCCCAAAGAAATGCTCCTGCGTGACCCAATGTCTGTTGCTTCCTAAGGCCTAAGGCAGAGTCACGGCTCAGCGCTGGCGGTCAAACCCTCTGACTTACCCCAGGACAATGGCACAGCATAGTTTCCAACCCTCTTGCTTTTAAACAAACACCCCCTAGCCTGGGCAGGGGGAATGGGAAGAACACTGGCAACACACTCAGACCCCACCCTTGCTACTTCTGAGTTCTGTGACCTACGCTTCATGAGCTGCAGCTTTACACCTCAGAATAAATGGCAGGTACTTAACAAAGGGTTTGATCTGAATGAGGGCGTGGGGCGAGTGGGGTGCTGGCTACTGTAAGCACTAGTGTAGCCCTGAAGGTTAGCTAGGGCCCCCCAGCAGTCACTGGGACCCACACTTTGGAGCAGCTGCCAGTGGCTAAGGGGACTGATGACTGTCCTGGATTCCTACTGAATTTCTGCTGTGAATTCGTGAGGATGGCACGCCACCTCGTGGCGAGTGCCCTTCAAGGAGCCTGAGGAGAGGTGAGGTGCTCTGCCTCCTCAGCATTGGAACCTGGGAGAGGAGGCAATGACCTCCGGGCTGGTTGCGAGACAGAAGCCGAGAACACGCTCCATGCTATTGGTTGGTTCCGTTCAGTTAATCCATTCATTCGCTCCACACAGCTGGTTCCTTCCTATTCTTTGGGACCTGCCTCCGCCCCCCCCCCCCCCCCCCCCCCCCCCCCCCCCCCCCCCCCCCGCGCCACTTCTCTTTCATTAATACTCACTTAGCTCCCTGGACAGCATTTTTTCCTCGTAGCACTTATCAACTCTATCAAGGTTATAATTCTCAAATCATGAAAACCAAATCTGCTTAAAACTGATCGGGAGCACGTGTCAAAGTTTTATTTGATTCATGAGTGAGGGAGTGACCGAGCTGGTTGGAAAGGCAATACAAGCCCTGGCTGCTGTGGCTCAGCTGGCTGAGTGTTGTCCGGTGTACCAAAAGCTCGCTGGTTCAATTCCGGTCAGGGCACATAGCCAGGTACTGCAGGTTCGACCTGCAGTTGGGCTGCTTCCCGGGGCAATGATTAATGTTTCTCTCTCACACTGATGTTTCTCTCTCTGTCTCTCTCTCCCTCTCCCTTGCCCGCTCTCTATTAAAAAAAAGAAAGAAAGAAAGAAAAATTAACAAAAAACATTAAAAAAAAGAATACAGAAAACAGGGATTTTTATAGTAAGTGCGATTACGCTGATATGAAATTACTAGATTAGACACAAATTTTATTAATGTCCTACAGAGCAAAATCACCGTACCCCTTGCATTATCTTCCCCCTGGACAGACAGACAGCATTGCGCAGTTTGTTTCATTATTGTAAAATGCTTGCACCTGCTCAATTGTGCACATGGGGACTCTCCCTAAGCATGCAGTCAGCTTTTTTGCCTGGATTCTGGTTTTTAGAGCACTGTTCTTTGTATCACCTGACATGTGGTATGTATTTATTTGTTTATTGCTTCTGCCTTGTGCAGTATGTGGACTCCTTGAGGGCAGGGAGGCGAGGTGTCTTGCTCCCAGCTGCCTCCTCATGTCAATATCCAGCATGTGGAAAGTGCTCGATAAATATTTGCGGTATGACTGGGCGTGTCAGGCTGGAGAGGAACATGGCGCCATTGCTTCCACCCTGGAGCTCACCACCTGGTGAGCGAGACTCGGAAACAATCATGCACTGAGTCTTAAAGGGGCAGTATCACAGAGGGAAAGGCTTTCTGAAAGAAGGGACAAAGCAGACAGGCTGGGTAAGCGTGGTTTCAGGGTGGGCATGGGTCAGGGGGCTAAGAGTGCGGTGTGTTCTGGGAGCAGGAGGGAGTTCAGTATGGTGTTCAGGATGGCCTGGAACAAAGGCAGAGGCCAGATCTTGGGGGCCCTTGAGGGCCCTGTGCCAGGATGGTGGGTTTATGCAATAACCTCTCATGGCAGATATCCTCAGAGACTTGACATTCATGACTGATACCCAGCCCCAAAAGCAAGTCCCTGAATTCACAAGGATATCCTCCCATCATACATGCTGAAGAACATGTATTTTTAAAGATCTTACACATCCGCTTTTGAAATCCTCCTACCGAGTGTAGACTTGGGGAAATGAGGTATTTTACGTAGCTGAGGAACAGTGTGTGTGTGTGTGTGTGTGTGTGTGTGGCGGGGGGGAGAGGGGGGCGTGGAAGGGTGGGGAGTGGGAAGAACCCAGCTCTTGGAGACTGGTCTCCCTGCAGCATCTAGACTGGCAGTTTCTTCACAAGTCAGTTTACATGCTGAGAGCATGTCCTTTGGGTTCTGTATTAATTTCCCGAGGCTGCGTAACAAATTACCACAAACTGGGTGACTTAAAACAATAGAAATGTATCCTCTCAGTTCTGGAGGTCAGAAATCCCTGAAGGCTCTGGGGGCTTCTTCCTCCTTCTTCCGGTGGCTCCAGCATTTCTTGGCTTGTGGCCACATTACTCCAATATGCATATGTTGTTCACTGCCTTCTTCTCTGTGACTCAAATCTCCCTTTCTTTTTTCTTACAAGGATACCTGTCTCTGGATTTAGGGCCCACCCTAAACCTAGGATGATATAAACCATAACTTAATTACATCTGCAAAGACCCTTTGCCCAAACAAGCTCCCACTATAGATTCTGGGGGTTAGTATGTGGACCTATATTTGCAGGGGGGAGCGAAGGGGGACACACACACTACTCAATCCACTGCAGCTTCAGAAAGGTTTGGAAAACAGTTTGCTTTCTGTCTCTCAGGAATGAATGAAATTGTCTTTAACTCCAAATAGTAGAAGACAAGGAACCTGAGTTTCACTGGGGATACCTCTTGCCAGATCAAGGCGTGAGCAGATGTGGTGTCTTATGGGAGCCCACTTCTAGGTTCACAGACAGTAGTCTTCTCGTTGTGTGTGTTTAATACGTTTTATGTTATTTTTAAATATATTTTATTGATTTCAGAGAGGAAGAAAGAGGGAGAGATAGAAACATCAATGATGTTTCATTGATTGGCTGCCTCCTGCATGCTCCATACCGGGGGTCGAACCCGCAACCTGGGCATGTGCCTTTGGCCAGGACTGAACATGTGACCCTTCTGTCTGCAGGTAGTGGCTCTATCCACTGAGCCACTCTGCTAGGCTTCTCACTGTGTTCTCACAAGGCAGACCGAGCTCTCTGGACTTCTGTAAGAGCACTAATCCCATTCCCGAAGGCTCCGCCCTGAAGACCTGAGCACCTCCCAAAGGCCCACCTCCTAATACCATCACACTGGATGGACTTGACAATCACTGGTTAGCTGCCCCAGTGCTGCTGGGCAGCTCCTCACTGATGCTGGACAGGCAGGCTTGCTGACACTGCTCTGCGCGCCGTGCCAGCTGCTGTGTGAGGCCCCGCAGTGCCTGGAAGGTCTCCCTGGTTCGCGCTGGGATCCCAGTCTGCTGCCAGTGTCTAAAGCAGTCCTGATTGCCTGGCACAGAATTGGGCTTGAGCTGGCAGTCACATCCCAGGACGTGGTAGGCTGCAATCTAATACCACTCACTGACTTTCCAGGATGTAGGACAGGAAACTGCACATACAGCGTCACCATCCTGCTGGGAGGACCAGCACCCTGCACACAGCTCCTCTGCCCCAGAACCCATTGGGGACATATGGCTGCTGCGGCTGAGGGCTAAGATGTGGGTGGGGCAACTTGATGCCTAGACGGGGCAAGCTACTGATACTTTCCACCAGTCACGAGAGGTCAGGTTTGCCGTCAGGTCACCCAAACACGAGGGTCTCCCCTCAAATGGGGCAGCCCCAGCAGCCCAGTCTACCTTCACTCTGTATGAAGAACTTGGACTTGTGGTTGAGCCCAGACAGCGTGTCTTCCAGCAGCCCACAGGAGTCTTGTTAGACACGGGGTCTGCGGTGTGGAGGATGCCTTGCCGAGTCCTCTGAGGGGCTCCCAGACCCCCTGAAGTGACCCTGGTGTAGAACATGGAGCCTGGATTTAAGGCAGCTGGTCATCTTGACGTTTCCCATTTGCTCTCCACCCAGCGGTTGCCACAGGCCAGTGTACAAAGAAAATCCATTTCACGTATAGAGGTGGGTGGAGATTGCTCACAGCGACTTCTCCAGCAGGGGAGTCAAACCTTACACATCAAGCAGGCCGCAGTGTACAAGCTGAAAATGCTCCCAAGCCCCAAAACTCTCCCGGCTCAGTGTTTGAGCGTCAACCTATGTACCAGGTCACTGGTTGCGGGCTCGATCCTTAATGTGGGGCATATGGGAGGCAGCCGACCAGTGCTTCTCTCTTATCATTGATGTTTCTCTCTCTCTCCCTCTCCCTTCTCTGAATAAAAATATATTGAGGAGAAAAAAAATCCCTATTAAGACCACATCGGCAAACTACTGGAAATGCCCCTGGGCATCGTACACACGGTAACTGGAAGAGGAGTGGCACCATTCACAGACGAGGCAGCGGAGGGGCAGAGAGGCAAGCGAGGTCCTGTGTCCAGTCACCGGGCTGCTGCTCTGTGGCGGTATTGGAACCCAGGCCAGCCCGACCCGAGCGCGCGCCCTTAACCAGGAATGGCGAGTCACAGCCTTACTCTTCGTGGTGTGGCTGCCACACCAGCAGCACCAGGGTCACCTGGGAGCTTGTGAACGGGCAGCACGGGGCCCCGCCCAGGACTGGAGAGACCTCGGCGGTCTGCGTGCATCGCCCTTCGTTGGTTTCACCATGTCTTCCCTGTGCACAACCAAGTCCCCTTCTTGGGCCACGTATTTCTCTGAAAATGTTAGAACGTGTGAAAAAAGAACTGGGTCCAATGGCCTGGGTTAATTCCCCAAACATCTCCCTGGTTTGAGGATTTTGAAATGCTGCCGCGAAACAAGCACTTACAGAGGTTCAAGAAAAGCCGTACGTACGGCGAGGAGGGCGCATTCGACTCCGAGAAGTGAGCATCTGATCATGCTGTGAGCTAGTGGCCGAGATTAACTCCAGGCTCCACTTAGCTCCAGGCCGAGTGGCTTCGACATGAGAGCATTTGCCCTCATGCGCCAGGCGAAAGGTGCGACAACGCTGTTGCTTGGTGCTGATCACACTTACGGCTTGTCCCCAGGAGTGCTGGCAGTGTGGCTGCTAGTGCTGACACGTGGCCGGCGGGGGCTGTGCAGTGGGGTTCTCTTTTCAGGTCTCATCACTAACATGTCCCGTCGTGTTCTGCGACTTGGCCCCATCACACCAAGTCTATCTGAGCAGCCGCCCTGGCAAACGGGAGTAGCTCGAAGGCTATGCTCCTGAGACACTGTGCATGGGAGCCCCTGGAGGTCCTATCAGATGCAGGTTCAACTTGGGTCTGGGCCGCGCTGCTGTGCTAACAAGCTCTCAGGCGGCACCACCACTGCTGCTTGTGGGGATGTGGGAAGAGCATGGGCATCGCGATCAGCCAGGTGTGGGCTCTGAGCTTGACTCTGCCACTTAGTAGCTGTGTGATGCTGAGCAAGTTGCTTGACCTCTCTGAGCTTCAGATTTCTCATTAGGGAATCACTTCTGCCTTTTAGGGCCTTTATAAGAGTTAGAGCTGGTGTGTGTAGAATTTCTTCCCGCTCCTGGAGGAGAGGGGAGAGATTCATTTTCCTGCTCTGCCTTCACTGCAGGTTCGGCGGAAACCCATTTTTCTTTCAAGTAGCTAATTCTCCTATTGCTGGTCAGGGCTTCTCAATCTCAGCACTGTTAACACTTGGGGCTGGACCATTCTTAGTTGCGCGGGGAGCTGTCCTGCGCACTGCACGCGTTTAGCAGTGCCCCTGCTCGGCAGCACTCATCTCCTTGAGCTGTAATGACTAAAAATGTTTGCAAACATGGCCAAATGCCCCTGGAGCCTGCAACCAGCAAACACCATCCTAGCAATAATTCATACCAGTGATTCACTCAACATTTGTCCAATACAGTGTGGCCAGGCCATATGCCAGCAATATATTGCTATTAAGATTAACCGGATACTTGACCTCATGGAGATTTTTTTCCTTTTGGAGCCTCATCTGTTAAATAGGTATAGCCAGACTGCTGACCAACAGTTGCTGCGAAGATGAAATAAGACTCGAAACTGTCTGAACCCTGGTGTGCAGATAAGCCAAGGACTGCAGTGTGATGGGAATCTGAGAAAGGAGTCTGGGTGCTCGGGGAGCAGTGAGCCTGGGCAGGGACAGCTGCAGCTCGAGGGGTGGAGAGAAGCCGGGAGGTCTGGGCAATGAGGGGCAGGTGGGGAGGGGCCATGCTGGGCCCTGAAGGAAAATGGGCAGAAAAAGCAAGCCAGGGGAAAGAGTGCTGCAGGGAGAGCCCAGGGCAGTGGGAAGATGGGACCCAAACTGGACAGGACAGAGACAGCGGGAGAGGCGTGCAGAGTGACAGGGTGGGGTGGAAATGGGAGAGAGGCACAGACAAAGGATAACCAGACAGACGCATGCATTTTGGTTATAAACAGCAAACACAGCCTCAAGCTCCACCTGCCAGGGGAGAGCAGTGCCAACCTCCTCCTCCCAAAGAGAGGGACAGGGCCCGGCGCCGCCGCCGTGAAGGAAATGAGGCTTCCGAGTCTCACTCTGCGTGGTGTTATCACAGTAACGGTGGCGGCATATTAAACACATTCGGAAGCAGCAGAGGGAAGCATAAAAGACGACTGGCTCAGCCTGGGTGCCCACCCCTAAGGGCAGTGCGAGTGGAATCAAACTGAGAACATTCGCCCAACGTGACCGAGCAGCTCGTGAAACATCCCGCGACGCATTACAAGTCGGCAGCCTGAACACACCCCTGAACGGACTTCCGGCGGAGCTGTGACCTTCTTGGGGAGGCAGCAGTCGACTCCAGAAAACTATCCTGCATCATATAAGGTGCACTGGCCACGTTGTAAAAATGCTAACACCTCATCCTGGCCGGTGTGGCTCAGTTGGCTGGGTGACACCCAGTGCACTGAAACCTTGCTGCTTTGATTCCCACCAGGGCACATGCCCAGGTTGCAGGCTCGATCCCCCATAGGGGGAGTGCAGGAGGCAGCCAACTGATGTTTTGCTCTCACATTGATGTATCTCTCTCTAACAAAAATAAAAATAAAAAATAAATCACATTGATGTGTCTCTCTCTAAAAAAAAAAAAAAATCTTAAAAAAGCAAAAAAAGCTACCATCTGGAATCTGGAGCCCATCCCTCTGGGAGCCTCTGACTTTATTAGAGCCAATCAGAACAGTGGGGCAACTGTGCTGGCAGACGCAATGGGTCACGTTCCTGGTTCCACAAAGATCTTCCACAGCTCCTGCAGCAAACACAGAAAGGCGAGGTTCCCCAGCTAACCAAAAGAGGCCTCCCAATTTCATAAAGGGACAAACTTAGCAAAGAACAAATGACTGCAGGAGTGGAGAAGCGGATGGGTAGGTCCCAGCAGGAGTCCCGGAGGCATCAGATGCCACACGGTCAATAGGAACCAGGAAAGGGCAGCAAGCCGCCACTCTCTCTCCACCTGGGGAGTGGGGAGGTCTTCAGTGCCCTGTACTGTGGCTGCTGAATTTAGGAGCAGCTGTGACTGCAGGTGGAGAAGGTACAACATGCCACATTCTTAGTGGGAACTCCACGTCCTGTTTGCTGGCTACCGGGAGGCTGACAAGCAGCGAGGCTAAGGGGCAGGGAGGCTGCCCAGAGGCAGTGGAGCAATAAACTGAGGGGAAACTGGACGGGGAAGACTGACAGGGGGCATCTGAAATACGTTGGTGGAGAATAGCTCTACCAGTAACCTGGACTGCCAGAAAGAGGAGCACGTGGGTCTTCGAGCAAATTAAGCCTGAAGCAGTGCCCGAGGCACTGAGCCACCCTCCTTCAGGCACATCACGAGGCAGGGTTCCTTGGAAAAGACAGGAATGCTGGGAAAAACGGAAGGCAGCAGGAAAAGACAAAGGCCAAACATGAGAGGGACCGACTCCATGAAAGATGCCACAAGGCCTGAACAGGGACAGCACACAGCCACAGGGTCACCAGGACCCGGGGCCAAGTCCACAGCACGTAATACACACACCTCCTCGCAAACGGCAACCGCATAGCTGCAGTGCTGCGCTTGCTTTGGGGAAGGACAGGAGTGTGAGGGAGAGGGCCCTGTATCAGCCTCCTCCTCCCCTTTCCTCCTGAGGACCAGGCTCAGGTCTCCAGACCCAGCGAAAGAGAGGCCACAGCCCGAAGGTAACGAACAGAAGACGTGAATGCTGGAGCTCTGGACGTCTGTGAATCTTGCTCCTGGTAACATTACAGGATTTTCAAGGGTAATTTTGACTTTTCAAGTTTTCTCCAAGTGCTGGGCTTAGAAACAGTAACTGGAGGTTAAGCCCCAGCTCCGTTGCTCCCTGGCTGGCGACTCACCGTGGCATTAACTGGGACAGGGATGATGTCATTGGGATGTTTACTAAGAGGCCTGATATGGGAGAACCAAGATGGCAGCATGAGGTATATACCTAAATGCGCAGCCTCCACAACTACATTAAAAAAATACAACTATACAGATAAACGGCCATCCTCCAGAACCACGGGAGGGGAAGCTTTACAACTAGAAGGCAAGAGAAGGAGTGCATTAAGACTGAGTAGAAGCTCCTGGCGCCAAAACTGAGAGGTACGGACGCGTGGAACGAAGCAGCGGCGCGAGTGAAAGGGTGGCGGCGGCTATGCCTGGGGCTGCAGCTTGGAAGGAGATTATAAACTCCAGGGTCGCACTGAATGTGATGTGGGCTGTAAGGCAACGGGGCAGAAGACCAGTGGTGTTCTAGCAGTGCTGTTCGCAGCGATCACTGATGCGGAGACTCGGGGACTCAGAGACACACAGACTCCAGGACTTGGAGGCACCAAATCTGGGAGAAGCTGCAGAGTCAGCGGAGGGGCAGCCATTGTGGGTGGCTCCGCCCTGGTGATTCTGAGACCCTGCCCCACCACACCTAAAACCCCACCCAAGCTGTGCGCCTGCCTGCCTTCAGCATAACCTAAGGGTCTGCAGTTGGGACAGAACTCCAAAAGATCTAAACCCCAAAGGAGGAGAAAGGCCTGCAGGTCATTTCCTTCCAGTGATACCTCTCAGTGATAACTACAACAAGATTGTGCACCCAGCCTTCAAAGGCGTACAACAAGAGTGTCCATCCCAGGTGATTGGGGAGGCTGAATCACTGGGCCCTATATAGGACACCTAGCACAGAAAGCCAAAATGCGGAGACTAAAAACTGGTCACAAAAGACAGAAATGGAGGAACACAAATGACTGGATATAGAATTCAAAACCACGGTTATTAGGTTTTTCAAGAATTTTCTAGAAACCGCTGATAAATTTGAAAAGGACCAGCTAGAAATTAAGCATACACTGACTGAAATAAAGAATAATATACAGAGATCCAACAGCAGACGAGAAGATCGCAAGAATCAAGTCAAAGATATGAAATATGAAGAAGCAAAACCCACCCAGCCGGAAAAGCCAAAAGAAAAAAGAATCAAAAAGTATGAAGATAGTGTAAGGAGTCTCTGGGACAACTTCAAGCGTACCAACATCAGAATTATAGGGGTGCCAGAAGAAGAGAGAGAGCAAGATATTGAAAACCTATTTGAAGAAATAATGA
This sequence comes from Murina feae, assembly GCA_004026665.1. Taxonomy (NCBI): domain Eukaryota; kingdom Metazoa; phylum Chordata; class Mammalia; order Chiroptera; family Vespertilionidae; genus Murina; species Murina feae. The sequence goes on from PVJC01004361.1 coordinate 30,755, forward strand.
CAGAAAACTTCCCCCACCTGGTGAAAGAAATAGACTTCCAAGTCCAGGAAGCACACAGAACCCCAAACAAAAGGAACCCAAGAAGGACCACAGCAAGATATAATAATTAAAATGCTAAGAGCAAAAGACAAGGAGAGAATCTTAAAAGCTGCAAGAGAAAAGCAGTTAGTTACCTACAAGGGGGAACCCATACGACTGTCAGCTGATTTCTCAACAGAAACTTTGCAGGGCAGAAGGGAGTGGTAAGAAATATTCAAAGTGATGAACAGCAAGAACCTACAGCCAAAATTACTTTACCCAGCAAAGCTATCATTCAAAATTGAAGGTCAGATAAAGAGCTTCACAGACAAAAAAAAGCTAAAGGAGTTCATCACCACCCAACCAGTATTAGATGAAATGCTGAAAGGTATCCTTTGAGAAGAAGATGAAGAAAAAATAAAGATAAAAACTATGAACAACAAATACATATCTATCAACAAGTGAATCTAAGAATCAAGTGAATAAAAAATCTGATGAACAGAATAAACTGGTGAAGAGAATCGAATCAGAGGCATAGAAATGGAGTGGACGGACAATTTTGGGGGGTAAAGGGTGTTGGGGGTGTGGGAAGAGAATGGACAATAGTCGTACACCTATGGATGAGGACGGCAGGGGGGGGAGAAGGGGTAAGGACAGAGGGTGGAGTGGGAACTGGGAGGAGGGGAGCTATGGGGGGAAAAAGAGGAACAACTGTAATAATCTGAACAATAAAGATTAAAAAAATAAAAATTCAAAATACTGTGAAAGCCAAAAAAAAAAAAAAGGAGGCCTGATACGGTGGGAACTGCAGGGTCAGCACATTTCCCTTGTGGAGATGCCACCATCAGCACCGGAAGTCCCTGCGCCAAGATCTTCAACCCACCCAAGTGGCTCCCACAAGCCCCAACGGCTCACAGGGAAAGACTGCGCTGTGAGGGACGGTTCACCTGCTGGCCCCCCGCCCCTCCCTGGACGCAGTGCCTTAGGAGCAGGGGCGATCCCATCACGAGCTTCACTAGAGAGAGCACGGTGCTGACCCAACCGTGTCCCGCCAGAGCACCCACCAGCTGCCGGATGCGCTCATACTCCAGGCGCTGCGGGAAGGTGGCTTCCACCGGCTCCACCGCGAAGCGCAGCTGGCCGTCGCGGAGCTGCTCCAGCTGCCGCAGGCAGGCGCGGAAGTGGTCGTAGGCCTCGCAGGTGACGTCCAGGTGACTCAGCGTGAAGTTCAGCCTGCAAACAAACAGCCCACACACTGCCGTCCCCACTGGGAAGGCTCGGACGTTCCCTCCCTGCGGGCCTTCCTGCTGGTGGGTTTTCCCAAGTGCCCACTGTGTGCCGAGCATCTGGGCACGCTGCCTGCCTGGTCTACAGGGTGGCTGGAGAGGTGGACATGGCTACCACCTCCACTTTGCAGCTGTGGAGACAGCCTCAGAGGTGCAGGCACGTGCCCAAGGTGACCCCATGGCCCAAGGAGCTACAAGTTGGCGCACGAGGTGGACACAGACTAACATCTGAGGCCAGGATAGATCTGGGCATGGCTTGTCCATGACGGGGCAGAGGCACAAGGAGGGGCAGAGGCCTGCGAGAACCTGTGGGAGGAGGAACGCTGCTGGGAAGTGGGTGGGGTGGGGAACTATGGGAGAGAGAGAGAGGGACGGGGCGGGGTGGGGAGGATGACCAGAACTGAGTCTTCAATGAGCATCTCCAGCTGGGCCACTCACACCTCTCTACACCCTTGTCTGCAACAAGATTCAACTTGAAATTCAAACTCTGTCTCTTTCCAAAAATTTTTTTTCTAAGAAAATGTCAAAGATATAAAAGAGCCTCTGTCGCCTCTGCCTTCCTTCCACCACGCGATTAAAAGCAAATGTCAGACACCACAGCATTTCTTTCGTGCACGTGTCTGTGTGTATCTTGAAAACATAAAGGCTCTTTTCATCTAAAACAGATTCAACGATAATTCTTTTATTTTAAAAATAAAATGCTTTTATTGATTTTAGAGAGAAGAAGAGAGCAACATTGATGAGAGAGAATCATTGATTGGGAGCCTCCTGCATGCCCCCTACTAGGGATCAAGCTGGCAATCCAGGCATGTGCCCCGAGCCAGAATTGAACCAGTGACCAACCTCTTGGTTCACGGGTCAAGGCTCAACCACTGAACCACACCAGCCGGGCAAATTCAATAATAATTATTTGTCATCAAGCAGCCAGTTAGTACTCAATTTTTCCTGACTGTCTCAATTTTTCCCTTGAAGGCCTACAATCAGCGAACAGGTGGGGGTCACTGGTCATGTGCTGCCCTTGGTCCTGCGGGCCTTGCAGGAGGTCCTAGACACTATTGGTGTAAACAGGGACCCTGTCGTGTGGATGGCTTTGTACAGAGCTGTGATCGCTTCCACAGGCTGAGTTTCTAGCTCAGTGTGGTGGCTTCTGATACATGTTCCCAACTGCCTTCAGGAAAGCTGTGGCCTATCGTAGGGTCCAGAGAGGGCTGTGCAGAGTGTCTAGCCCTGGCCTGTCACGAGATGGATGCTGCGTCAGCAGGAGCCCGAGCGGTTCAGGCCATTCCAGCGGAACGTCCTGGAGGGGTGCGTCTACATCAGGGAGAGGACAGAGGCCTGGGGACCTGAGGAGACTGATGGCGGCCCGGCGGGAACACTCAGAAAGAACAAAGGCTTCGACAGTGCGATGGCCATGTGCCTCGGCTCTGGTGCACAGCCTACGTTCAAGCCCCCAGCCACGCACTGACCAGCTGTGGCCAGGAAGGTTCCCTGACGTCGATTGAACTTCCTCTCCTCACCTGAGAAATGGGACGGCAGCGCCTACACACAGGTGGGCTGGCGTGTGGATTACATGAAGTGTGCAGGGCATACAGTAGATGCTGACTAAATGAGTGATAGTAAGGACACTGATGAGCCTGGCTCACAGAACGCCAGCACCCCCTCTCACCCCACTCAGCCCCCCCACCCCCCGTCCCTCTGGTGTGGAGCTCACCTCTTCTCCACAGAGAGAATGGCTGTGCAGGCATTTTTCAATTTGTGAGCGAGTCGGAAGAGAGTTTTAAACAGAGCATCAGTCAGGTCATCGTCGTAGAACACTGCAGGGAAGAAAACAAGGCATTAGGGGAAAATGTGCAGATATCAGAGAAATCTCCTCAGAGGACCCCGCGTCACCATGGGCGGACGGGGTCCTGATGAACCGGAGCATCCGTCTCAGAATTCTCACTGCACGGAGATGGGGGGATGTCCCGGGAAGGGGCTCCTAGACGCAGAGGACGCCGAGTGGTGGCATGCTGCGTGTGGCTCCTTGACAATGACACTGGCAGTGAGGGGCCGGAGCTCACCTTCGGCTGCGAGCAGTATGGTGGTGTGGCCGTACAGGTCGGAGATGTCCTCTTCCGACCAGCTGAAGGGGACCTCAGGGTCTGGGAGAAAAGAAGAAAGGGTGTTTAGTGCTTTCTCTGTGGCCAACTCTTCCTGAGAGACGGACTGAGACTTCAGAAGAAATGGGGTTCGTTGGGTGCAGCAGGCACTGCCAGGGACCCAGCTTCAGGGACACGGCTGCCTATGCGGGACCCACAGTGAGAGGTGCCCTTCCGCGAAGGGGCAGTGCAGTGAGTGGGAGCGGGCGGACTTGGCCTCACCCTCTGCCTTGCCCGCAGCCTGTGCAAACACGACCTGTCCCATGTCCCAGGCTCCCAACCCGTGTTCACTGTGCGACCCCGGGACAGAGCTTCACCTCTGGTTTCAGGGTCTGCACTGGACGGCTCCCTCAGAGGATGGCTGGGGAGGGGACAGGACCTAAGGTATGCCATGTGCTTGGTCGGAGACAGGTACTCCACAAGCAATGATTCCCCTGCCTGACGTCTTAGAGGAAAAAGAAGTTTTCCTATAAATAAAGAGCAAGCCTACGGGTCTGAAACAGCTTGTATAAGGAATTCAGAAAACCCTCACCCAGAGCCCTGACGCCACGCGGCCGACCCCCTGCTGTGGGAGCCCTGGAGTCGGAGATCTGGCGCACACCTGACCCCCTGGGTGGGCATTGCCACTGAGCACTGGTCTCCACTCACTACTCAAGGGTTCACACCTGCTGCACAGCAACACTGCGGAGTCTGAAAACCATGATGGAAGGTGCCCGGCATAGAGCAGGGGCCCGTGGATAACACCTGTCACTTCAGCCAATGCAGGGAACTTGCTGTGAGCTGTGGGCGTGGCAGCAGCCTGGATCTGCTCTTAGTCAAGGCCACAGGGCCACCGGCCTTGAGATATTACCAGGAACTACTGAATCAAATGGGACACGAGAGGAAGACACGCACCAGTGCAAAGGTCATCTTTCAGCCAGTCCAGTTCTCTGACCTTAACTCCACGGCCTGTAAAACAAACAGACCTTCCCAAGCTCTGCAAACAGTTAGGAAAAAGGAGAAACGTTTACACTGTACCCCAAAACCCATCCACCCAGCCCATCCTCCTTTATTCCCCCTCCTTTACCCTCCCTCCCTCCTTCCTATCCATCCATCTTCCCACTCATCCATATCTATCCTGTCATCCATCCATCCATCCAGCATTTTCTGAGTGCTGAGTATTAGGTGCCATGCCAGACACAGGGAATACGAAGATTTATGAGACACGTGCCTGTCCCTGGGGACCCACAGCCGAGGAGAGACTGGCAAGTTAGCAGACACGGACAAGGCAGGTGGTCAGGACAATGTTAACGGGATGTGTGGGTGCCCAGGAGGAAAGAGGGTGTTGGGGAAGGCCCAGAGAAGGCAATCATGCCTGCTTCGCCCTGTTGACTGGTTACTGTACACTGGGCACTAAACAAACAGCACAGCAGTGGGGATCACAGATAGGGTCCCTGCCCTCACGGGGCATGTGGTCTAATGGGATGGCAGATACTAATCAACCTGTCGCATCAACAAATATCAAATGCAATGGTCCAGGGTGTCCTGAGTGTCTCTGAGGGGTCTGTGACCTCATCTGGAGCACGGAGCATAATTGGAAACTGATGGAGGAAGAGGGAGAGAAGGCCACTCCAGGCAGAGGGTGCAGGCCTCAAGAGGAGGGAAACCTCCAACAAGGCCAGGAAGACTCCTCCACTGGAGGAAGCACTGTGTGGGAGGGGCTATACATAGGTAGGGCCAGATCCCGTAGATCTCAGACAAGCAAACAAATTCAGTCTATACTCGGAGAGCATCGGGAAACCTATAAAAGGTTGGCAGCTGGAATGACCTGATCTGAATCTGGAAAAGTGCCCCAGGCTGCTCAGAGGACAAAGGTCTGCACAGGCAGTCCAGTGAGGAGCTGGCTGCTGCCATGTACCACGCCAGCTTATTCCTGCAGGTGGTGCAGGCTGGCAGGGGCAACATTCCGACAGAAGGAGGGGCATCTGAAATGGGTCCTGGGCTCACTGAACGCAGGGCTGGAGCGGGACCATCAGGAGGAGAGGCAGGCCGGGGTGGACCAGGAGGTGTGGGAGCCAGAGGAAGAGTTTGAACTTTACCCCTTGAAGAGGTCAGGCTTCCTCTAGAAAGGTCACTCTGGATGCTACATGGAGGACAGCTTGGCCGGGTCAGACAAGGACCTGGGTGATGAGGGAGGGGGCTGATGTTGGATGTGGCGCGGGCGTGCGAAGGAGATGATGCAGGGACAGGCATCTAGGATCTGAAACTACATGAAACTAATAAGGCTCTGCTCCCTGCATTCACCGGGGTGGACAGGGAAGCAGGCGGAACCCCGTCTCCCAGGTCACGGTCCTGGGTGTTTGTCCCCCTTGCCAAACAGAGACGCCGCCCTCCCAGGCTGGGCCTCACCTCCAGAGGCAGTCAGGTGGCTGTTGAGGGCAATGTTTCGCTGGCACGTGGCCAAGAGGTCTGCACCGACATCTGGAACGACAGGAGGACAGAAGGACATGCCATCAAGCGCCGGCCACTACGACGCTGTATTTCCGTGTTGTTGCCCCGAGAGCTGACATCAACAGCACGACTACAGAAACACGCAACACTGAGCCTAAACGCCTCCTGTGTGTTTTACTGCCAAAACTAACTACGTACCTCACGGCTCTTTAATGAGCTTTCCGTTAAGTAAGAGATGGTCGTCCTGGTGGAGACAGACTCTGCCCGCCAGAGGGAAGGGTGAGCTCCCCTTCTCTTGTCTCTGAAACCTGCACGACGCATCCCGTAGCCACGCTGAGTGTTTCTAACCACCCACAGGCCGGGATCACGGCTCCCCTCTCACAGGTGAAGCCTTGAGCAAGGTCATGCCACTAGTGAGAACTGGGGCTGGGATTTGAACCTACGCGTCTCTGACTCCAAGTCTAGGCTCACTCTCTGACACCCCAGAAAACTCACCAGAGTTAGAGGGGTGTTCGGATGTGATTAATGGATACACAGAAAAAATTCAAACAGGACGGTGGCAGCTCTCCTGTGCACGATTCACTGCCACTGCCGTGGCATCTTTCCCCAGCCGCCTGCTACTCTCACCAGGTGGGGTTTCCTATCAATTCAGCAGGACTGAGTTTCAGTGCAGAGAATCCTTGCAGGGGTGGGGGTGGGGAGGGGGAGGGGGGTTGGTGTAGTGCTGTGCCAAAACATTACTTTCCAATTAGAACATGTGCGTGGAACAAAGTCCCGTTAAGGACACCTGCCTGGCCACTGGCTGTGACGCCCCATCCCACCCACTGCAGACTCCCTGGGATCACGGACCGTGAAGAGTCTGGAAAAGGGGAGAGCTCCCAGCTCTCCGAGGGCACATACCTGTCCCTTCTCTGGGCCATAGGGCAGAGGGGATATTGATGGTGTGTGCCTGACAGCACAAAACTGGCTCAGAAGTTTTTTTTTAACCCTCTATGACAGTTTTTGTCCAAACAGGTCTCGTGTGGGACTGTAACATATGAAAGATAAGAAAGGGGCAGCCTTGGCTGAGTGGGGGGGGTGGGACCCTGGAGCCCTGGGGTTGCTCCCCCACCCCTTACCGCATATGACCTCGGCCAGCCCTTTGACCTTAGCCTCAGGCTGCCCATTTGGACAAAGGGATGGCAACACACTCCCTGGCGACTGCCCAGGGCCACTCACTGGGAAGTTAGGAGCAGGTCCGGATGTACATGGAAGGTTTTATTAACTGTGATGTGCCATCCCAGGACACGCTCTCTTCATGGTGGTAAATCCCTCTGAAGGATAAGACGCCTTGATAACATCCTGCTATGAGGCATCAGGCAGAGAACACAGCTCTGGGGTGTTGCATTAGGTGTGACTCTGGGAAGTGCTCAGTGGCAATCTACACGAGTCACGTAAAGTGTCGAGGAGCATCACATAGGGTGGCTGCCGGCACACTTCTGACCTGGCTGACTCAGGATATCCGAAAAGCACGCCCAAATCACAGGCCATCCCTCGCTTCCTCTTCCCTGTCTCAGGAGTGAGAGATGCAGCCTATGAAAATGGGACCTAGGAACCAAGGAACGGCAGACCACCTCCGCAGGCACCATTTTCACTAGTGGGCATTAAAGGTTGAGAACATAACGAGGGCCCTTGCTGATGAGCTAGAGCTGTCCTTTACGCAGTGAACACTCTCTGCAGGAGCAGGCTGGGCACGTCAGGAGTGCAGCTGACAGTCGCTCATGTCAATTTGCTGGTTTTCAGCAACGAGGTTATATAAGATGTTATTACTGAAGGGAGCTGGTGAAGGGTGCATGGCACTTTCTGCAATATTTTAGCAACTTCTGTGTGAGTCTAATGTTATTTCAAAATTAAAAGCTAAAAAGAAAGCAGTTGCAACATGTAGCAAAAGCTTAAGAAAGGGCACACTTGTAGGAATCTAGTCTAACAATGAAGGAAGGTGCTCACTGCAGTGTAACTGACAGGTGCAAAACAAACAAAAATATCGTGGGGACAACCGAAATGCTCAGCGGTTGAGGGTCGACTTATGAGCCAGAGGTCACGGTTCGTTTCCGAGTCAGCGTTGTGTGGGCTTGATCTCCAGTGTGGGGCGGGCAGGAGGCAGCCAATCAATGATTCTCTCTCATCACTAATGTTTCTATCTCTATCTCCTCCCTTCCTCTCTGAAATCAATAAAAATATATTTTTAAAAAGTTGGTTTTTGAATATTTTTAGAGGATACAGTACTGAATATATAGTTTGATTGCAGCTATTGTTTGGGAGTATGCACAGTCCAAGCATTTGACATGCTTGATGTACACACAAAAGAAAATGGATTATAAAAGAAATATACAGTTAAAATATAGGTTCTAAAACATATGTTCCCTGAAGACACTATCCTGACCTGTTTTATTCACTCCTGGGTTCTTGCATCTAGAACACAGCAGGCACATGGTAGGTGCTCAATAAACTGCATACCGAATCTGGGGATTCTGAAATTATGAGTCATTTTAATTTGCTCTTCTCCACAAGAATAATCAAGGTTTCTATAAGCAGGGAAAAAATAACAAGCTTGTTTTTAAACCTTACAAAAGGCACATTCTTTGTGGTTTCCTGAGATGTTCGCTCTTTCACGGGGTTGTGATCAAGGCACCAGCAGAGCCTCGGGCACCTTCTGAAGCAGAACTCCAGCTGCCAAGGACTGGGTGTTGCTGGGTCATTCTGACATTATTGAGAGAACAAGGGAGGGTGGAAGAAACCATGGAACAGGATGGCAAAATCAGTAGCAGCTAATGTCCCATTTCCATTTCTCTCTCACTTTTTTTAAAAAAATAAATAATTTATTGATTTTTTACAGAGAGGAAGGGAGAGGATAGAGAGTTAGAAACATCGATGAGAGAGAAACATTGATCAGCTGCCTCCGGCACATCCACTACTGGGAATGTGCCCACAACCAAGGTACATGACCTTGACCTGAATCGAACCTGGGACCTTTCAGTCCACAGGCCGACGCTCTATCCACTGAGCCAAACCGGTTAGGGCCTCACTTTTTTTTTTTAATCATCACCTGAGGATATTATTTCTATATGTTTTTAGAGACAGTGGAAGGGAGGGAGAGAAACACTGATGTGTGAGAGAGACACATCGACTGGCTGCCTCCTGCATGCACCCTGACCGGGGCTGGTGACTGAGCCTGCAACTGAGGTACGTTTGTTTGACCAGAATTGAACTGAGGACCCTTTAGTCAGTGGGCTGATGCTCTAACCAATGAGAAAAACTGGCTAAGGCATCACTCTCTCACTTTTTTACAGTCAGTACACGCTCTGTGAAGAGACGGCTTCCCCTCAGCTGGGATGGTGGGTGTTACCTGTGCAATACACGGTCTGCGCCGCGCTGGCTGCAATGATGCTGGTGAACCCCGTGCCGGCCCCGAGCTCCAGCACGGTGCGTCCCTGGAAGAGGTCCCGTTGGAACAGGATATAGTCAGCCAGGAACAGGGCACCCCGCCACACCTGGAGGGAGATGGACAAGGAAGGACAGGTGACGTGAGGCTCCGGAGAGACCCCTCAGGGCCACGGGAAGTGGATAGGACCTACCCACCTGCTTGCCAACATCCTCCAGGGGCGTGGCCATGGTGTGCTCTGGACAAGATGGAAATCAAAAGAGAAAGGGCCGCTGTGAAAATGGGGATGGACACAACACAGAGGAGGAGCATGGCAAGCTGCACACGCAGTGGGATGGGCACTGGGGTCGGGCATCTAGCGAGCAGCAGAAACACAGGCTGTGCCACCAGCTGGGAGGGACATCTGAGCGTCATTCTCTCAGTCCAGGCACCAGGACCCCCTCTCAGAGAGCCGGGACCCTCTGCCCCACAGCCTGAGGACCAGGGTCACAACTTGTCTTGGCTCAACCTAATCACACAAACCCACACTGCAGTTTTTATGTTTAATAACTGTTTTCTAGAATTGTCACCTTAATGTTGTTTTGATCAAGTGTATGCTTATAATAATTACAGCTCACCCCACAATATTTCCTTATACTCAGAACCACATGGGAAGTTGACAAAATGAGCTTTGAGTTTTACATCCTTTTCTGGGTGAAGAGGAGGATATAAGAAGTATTCAAAAGCACAAAATAGGTTCGGGTAAAATCTGGTGGTGGCAGCTGGAGGAAGAGCATAGAAATATGAGACCAAGGAGAAAAAGGAATGATGGCAACATGTTTGCTGTTAAATAAGAACTGGCTCTTATATTTTCAAGCGAGATGGCGATGGCTATCAAATTTAAACACACGGCACATGCATAGCATGCTTACTGGATGAGCAAGAGTCAAACCTCAAGCACAGGACCGAGGGACTAAGGAGGGGAAGAGATAGCCAGGCTGGAAGGAGCGTGGGTGATGCTCCCCCCAGGAGGGCCTGCCCTAGGAGGTCCCACAGGGACGGACACCTCCCCTGAGCCAGGCCTGGGGCTGGGACAGGGGATTTTATGTGACCCTCCCTCCCAATGGCCCTGGGCGTAGCTATCACCAACCCGTTTTACAGATAAAGACACTGATGTTTCTATCTCTCTCTCCCTCTCCCTTCCTCTCTGAAATCAATAAAAAAATATTTTTTTAAAAAAAGCAAGGTGAACTTTTGGCACCAGGAGACAGGGAGATGGGTGTGGGTGGGTAGCAGGCCACACACCAGCCCTTGCCCGTGACACTTGATTTTTTGCTTGCGGGATGGTAAGTTCCCAGAACACTAAACACATGCATAGCAGAAGCCAAACACTTACGAAATAACCAAGTCTGCTCCTCTCTTCTCCTGACCGCCCCTCCACCTCCCGCAGGGAGGCCGAGTGAGAATTGAGAGTGAAATGAGCCAACGAGCCGGCATCAACCTCCCTCGTGCCCCCCCCCCCAAAAAAATTTGCAATGTTTTGATCACATAACGTGGGTAAGAACACAGGCGGTGGCATCAGATAGCCCTGGGATTGAATCATGGCTGACAAGTTTAATGCCTCTGAGCCTCGGTTCCCCGCTCTGGGAAATGAGAATATTCATCCTTGGAAAGGCTGTGAGGACCAGCGGTAATGCACAGGACACACAGAACAAGGTTCTGGCATGAATTCCGTGTCTGGACTTGCTGGGACCAGCGTTCCAGGTGCCAGCAGGCACTCAATAACAGACTGTTAACATGTGGGCAGGTGGCTGTCAGAGCTGCTAGTCTGTCTGTCCGTCGGCCCCCAACCAGGCCCAGGTTTATTTGGGTCCTCAGGCACCGCCAGGGACCCTGGATCTCAATGAACAGACTCAAACCAGAACTCCTCTCCCCAAAATGAGCAGTGCTGGGGGTGACAACAGTCCTGGCTGTGGAGACAGATCACATGGATTCATCGCCAAGCAGCATGGCCTTGGACTTGTCACTTCCTCAGAGGGGGCTGGGAAGATGACATGAGGTGACGTAGGTAAAACATCAGAACACGACAGGTGTCTAACCAGCACTGGTTCATTCCTGCCCTGGATCCATACAGATCCTGGCACTTCCAGGGATTTGAAATCTTGGCGTCACCAAAGCCCTCTGCTCCACCCCTGTGCCTGAGGTGAAGCCTCTTTGTGGACCCACATCTCCTGCTACTCTGTCACCTCTCCTTCCCCACCTGGCTCCCAGCTCCCCGCTTCCGGTCCATCTGACTGGCCCACCAACTCCTCCAGATTAATCCTGGACCTACCTCCCTGCCCCTGTGCCACATTCCAGCTCCAAAACCTCTCATGGCTCCCTGATGCCGGCCAAGCTAGTGTTCTATACCCTCTCCCCCTGACCCACACCACCAGCATGCCAGCTGGGTCAGAATATCAATGTAGGAGGCAGAAGCAGAGGGCGTCCTAGAGGAGGTGACAGCGAATGCTAACGATTCCCTGGCCCGGGCCTGAACACAGAGCCAGCCTCAGACACGCGGCCTGATTGATACTGTGGTGCCGCCTTGGTGGCAGACGGGCACGACCTTCATTTACCTATTTTGATGACATTGTGGGTGCCGCTCTCCTGTACTTCGTCTCCTTCGACGTCCTCTTCTTCCTGCGCTAGAATCATGGGGTGTACCTTGTCTCTCGGAGGCCATACAGGGTCGGGGTCAGAGGTAGCTCGTGGTCTTCTCACAACGTCCAAATCCCCATCCTCATCCAGCTGAGCTCCCGTCCCTTTCTGTCCAGTGGCGTCGACACCCGCCTGGAGGGGGGAGTCTGCACCGCTGTGGCCACGCCCAGCAGGGGACCCGGTGCTGCCTGTCCTAGCCGGCGTGTCCTCTATGGAAACATCTCTACGATCACCTCCCATAGTCCCCGAGTCTGTCTGAGAGTCCTGGTTCCACAAAAGCTTGAACTGGGACAGAAACACTGAAAGACAAAACACAAAAGGGGACTATTTCTCTCTCCCTTCCTCTCCTTTCGGAAAACTTGACTTCTGACTTCTAGAAAGCGTGGTAAAGGCCAGCGGGAGGCATACGAACGCCAGTGGAAAAGGCCTGTTGGACTCGGCCATGACACCACAGCAGCGGCAACCACCAGCGAGGACAGCTACTGAGTACATCTGATGAGCATCGACAATGGAGGCGCTCCGCCCACATCATCTCACTTCATCCTCATGGTGGCTATGGAGACAGCAGTAATGGCTCCATCTAAGAGACACGGAAACTGAGGCTGAGGAGTTAAGTGAGCCCACAAGGCCACACAGCTGGAAAGGTAGCTGAGGCGGAGGCAAGACTCACAGCTGGTCTGCGGGAGTCCTCAGCGGATGCCCTTCTCACGACTCTCTTGCACTTACGATCTGGAGGACAGGACAAGGATACCAAGTATCCCTCACTGTCCGGTGGCCAGGAAGTCACTGGGACAAGTTTCAGTAAGAGGATGTGTGTCAGGAGAGGCGGGAGGTGCAAGGACTTGAGTGGACAGTCCTAGGCTGCAGTCCTCCATCTCCCCAGGCTGCCGGACCCTGGGCAAATCACTTATCTGTTCTGAGCCTCAGTTTCCAGAATCCAGGAATCCACACTGAGACACGAGGGGAGGGGAAGTTCTTAGTCACATCAGAGTAACAAGCTAATTGCACAGTGATTGGAGCTGGGAAGAGTGGCCGGAGAGGATCCGTATGATGTGTGACATCTGGGGAGCCAGGGCTGAGGGAAAGAATGTTCTGGCAGCGTGAACAGCAAAAGCGAATGCACCGAGGAAGGAAGGTATGTACCGTGTGTCAGGGGCAGAAAGGAGCAGAAAGTGGCCACAGAGCGGTAAGGGAGAAGGAACTAAGTGTGGGCTCAGAGGCAGGAGCTGCTCGGCGAGCTGGGTCTTGCAGGCTACGCCAAGGAGCCCGATTTTACTCTAAGGGCAAGGGGAAGCCACGGGAGGTCTAAATCAGGGCAACGACGTGACCCACATTCTCGAGAGATCCCCTTGGCGTCTGGGGAGATGAGTGGGGGAGAGTGCAGGGGAAAAGCCAGGGAGCCCTGGTGGGTGGAGCTAGAGGCAGCCAGCAAGGGAGGAGGAGTGCTGGACTGGGGTAGGGGCAGAGGGGATGGAGGGCAGTGCCCAGGAGCAGGGCCCTGTCTCCCTGTAGGACTCCAGGCAGAGCTCATTTCTGCCTGGCACCCAGCAGGGGTTCAGTAAAGCACAGTTCCCCCCGGGAAAGAAAGCCCTTAACGGTGTGATGCTAACCATCAGTCCAGTCTTCCCAACCTTTCCCCCCAGAATGAGTCTGAGAAAACACACCGGGGTCCACAGGGCGCCAGCCCCCCCACACACACACACCAGGCGAGGCCTTACCGGGCTGCCCCATGCTGTTCAGCCGCACCATGAGGTGTCTCTGGTTGGGGGTGTAGAGGTGGACGTCGGAGAGCACCGTGTCGCTTTTGAAGGTGACCTCGTCCATGGTGGAGAGGCGGGTGGGGGGGCCCCACGCTGATTGCAAAAGAGCAGCACCTGCGAGTGGACAGCAGGCCCCAGCGGGGGGCAGCACAGAGTGAGCTCCCCAGCCAGGGGGCAGCAGCGAGGTATCACCTGGGGGAAGCGCTTTCCTCCTCTCTTCTTTTAAGTTTTTCCTAAAGAAACCAGCTGGGAGCTCGCCTCTTTAGCGGGCTCCACGCAGTCCCGCCTAGAATCGAGTTATTCTGTTTGCACCGTGCTCCCTGTTGTGATCATCTCCTATGTTCGCCCTAAAGTCTCCTTTCCCTTTTAACTTTTCCCAACTTCATTATGAAGACTTTTGAGCAGACAAGGAAGTTGAGGGTATGGCATGTGAGCACATACTGTTTGCAGCGGTTCTCAACCTGGGGGTCGCGACCCCTTTGGCGATCTAACAGACCCTTTCCCAGGGGTCGCCTAAGACCATCCTGCATATCAGATATTTACATTATGATGCATAACAGTAGCAACATGACAGTGATGAAGTAGCGACGAAAATAATTTTATGGTTGGGTCATAACATGAGGAACTGTATTAAAGGGTCGCGGCACGAGGAAGGTTGAGAACCACTGGTTTAGAGATTCAATGACCAGCAGCACTTTGTCACCTGCTCGCTCTGTCTGTCCGAGGCTTCAGGGCCGAGGCAGGACCTCAGGTCGGGACTGGGTGCCCGGAGGCCCCCCCACCTGTCCCACTGGCTTACCCGCTCCGGCCGGGCCGCAGCCTGGAGTCCCCGCCCGACGCCCGACTCTCTCACTGCGGGGCTCAGGCGGCCGCCATGGCAGGCGGCCTGCGCAGGCGCGGCCCCGCCCCCTCTGCGTGCGTCGGACCGCCCGGCCCCCTGACCACGCCCCCGACCACGCCCACCTGCTCGCGCTGCGCCTGCGCGCGCCGGGCGGCGGGCCAACACGTGCAGTTCTGGTCCTGGGCTCCAGGCAGGTGCAGTGCTCACCTGCGCGGGTTTTCCGGGGAGCCCGCCGGGGTCTACGTGTGGGGGGCCGTAGAGGACTCGCCCGAGGTCACCGGTTGCTGAGTTGAGAGGCTTCGATTGCAGCCTGGATAGCAGGGCTTTAGAGCGTGTGTTGTTAACCAGCATGACCGCTGGTTATTCCTTATTAGCGTCTTTGCTCTTAGTACTCATTGCTCATGGCTGGTAGTTACTGCGTTCATTCGTGCACTCGTGCGGTTCCCAGTGCCCGGCGAATGAAGAATCTCGTCTTAATTGGAGTCTAATAGGAAATGAAATCCGATCCATATGTTGTATTTAAAGTGAACTTCCAAGCACGTAGGGTCACTTGTAAATGTATTTGTGCGCGCAAGCACACACACAGCGCCTCAACTGGCTCCCTTTGTCTTAATTATTTTTAAATGGGATATTATTTCATTTAAGACAAAAGAGGGTAAACATCCATTTCATGTTACTGTTGATAGAATACGGTGGTGTGGGGAGTATTGGATAGGGTGACCAGGCAACACAGATTTTTTTAAAGCAAACTGATTGTTTCCTGAACTCCCTAGGACAGTACACGGAGAGCCAGATGGCCACCTTGGGAGCCTGTTGTAGTCCTGGCTAAGTTGTCCCCAGGACGCTGCCTAGCAGAACTGGGATGCACACTCAGGTCTCTGAAGTGTCCCAGTGAGTCTGTCGGATGGAGCTGCAGAGTGAAAGGCCCTTTTAGAACTCTTCCTCTGAGAGTGTCCTCCAAAGCTTGCAGGTGCCAAGGTTTTGGTGCTAAGTCATTTATGCTGGAGTGTACATAACTATGGCTGCCTGGGCTAATGACATCATGTATGCAACTATGGGAAGGTGGACAAACTGCCAACTTACAGGGATTTGCTGTCAGGTGATTATTATTAGCTTGGGAATCTAAAAGACTTTTCTAAATGTCGTGTTTACCAAGCACTAATGTGTTTCCCCAATCAGCCCTAGAAGATGTTCTCTTGGAGAAAGCTCCTGCCCTAGGACTGCTGAAAGCAGCAATTATAATCTGTCCCCTGCCTCACACCACTTCTAACAGCAGCTGCTGCAGATTGCTGCCCTGGTTCCTGGTTTTGTGTGGACGGGCATCAAACTGACCTTCAGGTGGTTCAGATCCCCAGCTCGGCCACTGATCAAATTCACTTGTTCAATACATAATCGTGGAGAGTTTTTCATGTGATAGGCATTCGGGCAAGTTGCCTTACTTCTCTGAAATGTAATTTTCTAACTTTCTAGGTTCTGAAATAATACCTACTTGGAAGTGTTGTGCAAATGAGTGAGACATAACACGTGGAAAGTTCCGGGCACAGCTCTCCCCCACTTCTTGAGGTGATCTGACAGTATCTGGTGTCTTTTAAAGAACTTACCAATTTCATTAATTTTACCAAGTTGTATTGTTAGATTAAAAAGAAAGCAGTTAGCCCTGACCGGTTTTGCTCAGTGGATAGAGCGTCGGCCTGTGGACTCAAGGGTCCCAGGTTCGATCCCAGTCAAGGGCATGTACCTTGGTTGTGGGCACATCCTCAGTGGGGAGTGAGCAGGAGACAGCTGATTGATGTTTCTCTCTCATCGATGTTTCTAACTCTCAATCCCTCTCCCTTCCTCTCTGTTAAAAATCAATAAAATAAATATATATATATATATAAAAGAAAGCAGTTACAGTGTCATAATACTGTATAACATCAGTTACATAAGATAAAAAAAAGCTCAGAAAAATACTGCATTTCCTCAGGACATGCATGTTATGTAAATGCACAGAGAAAAGTTTGGGAAAGATGCCTTCAAACTAAAATGCTTTCTTCTTGGGAGGGGGCATGGATGAACAGGAGTAGGTCCAAAGGGACTTTGTTTTAATTTTTAAAGAGATGCATCATGTGTTACTTGTGTAGTTAGAAATTTATTTTTTTAAAAAAAGTGTTGCATGAATGAGGGGGATAGGGGATAATGTGGGAATAAGGACACATATGTAATAACTTAATAAAAATTAAAATAAATAATAAAAATGCAAAGGAGCTTTCACTAGTCAAATGTGGGACAATATGAGCATTGACATGAATAGTGACAAGAATATAATATTAAAAATAATCTATGTAAATGGCACCCAAACAAATGGGCCTGTATCTCTTTGGACAGCTCTAACAAAATGTCATAGACTGTGTGTGGTTATAGATTATAGAAATTGATTTCTCACATTGGAGAGGTCGGAAGTCCAAGGTGAGGGTGCCAGTGTGGTCAGGTTCTGAGGAGGCCCTCTTGGGTTGACACAGACATTCAGACCGTAGCACACAGATGTTTATAAGAACACTAAATAGCAACCCAAGTGTCTATCAACTGAAAAATAGATAAATAGAATGTGGTCATCCATGTAATGGAATATATTCCAGCTCTAAAGTAGAACAAAGTCCTGATACATGTTACAGTGTGGATGAACCTTGAAAACATGAAGCTAAGCGAAATAAGCCAGACCTAAAAGGCCACATATGGTATGATTCCACTCATATAAAATATCCAGAATAGATGCATCCATAGAGACAATAAACAGGCGAATGGTTACTGGAGGCTGGGGAAGGAGGAGTGGGACGTGACCACTCAGTGGATAGAAGTCGTCTTTTGGGTGATGAAAATGTCTGGGAACTAGATAGAGGTCACAATGGTGATTGCACAACATTGTGAAAATATGAAATGCCACTGAATTGTACAATTTACAAGAGTGAATCTTATGGGAATATTACTCCAATAGAAAAAGCCACGAGTTCATAATGATACTAAAATAAAAATGCTAAAGAAAGGGATGGATGAAAAACTGCGATGAGTAACTGTAGAAGGATGGATAGAAATAGAAAAAACACTCTTTAAGTCACCATGATAATGAGTGATCCAGACAAAAATCTTTGATGGATGTTAACACCGTGGGGAGAAAAACTGTTGTGGGACAGGATGTTCACTCAGGCACCCACGGAGCAGTAAGTGTCTGTTTTATAAGTCACCCAACCTGTGGCATGCTGGTATATCAGCATGAAGGAAGCGGGATAAGATAAAACTTGCGGACCACAAAACCCATCGTTTAAAGTGTACAAATCAGTGGATTTAGTAAATTCACAGGTTGTACAACCATCACCACTATCCAACTCCAGAACGTGTTCGTCATCCCCCCAGAAAACCCTGTGCCCATTAGCATTTACTCCCAGGGCCCCCTCTTCCTTGGCAACCACTAACCTACTTTCTGTCTCTATGGATTTGCCTCTGTTGATATTTCATATCAATGGAATCCTGCAATATGTGCTATTTTGTGTGTGGCTTCTTTCATAAAGCTTAACTTGTTTCCAAGCTTCATCTATGCAGCAGCACGTATCAGTACTTCGTTCCTTTTTAATAGCCCCATAATATTCCAGGGTATGGGTAGACCTCAGTTATGTATTCATTCATTAGTGGATGAGCATTTGGGTTATTTCTACTTCCTGGCTATTCTGAACAATAGCACTGTGAACGTTCATGTGAAGCTTTGGCTGGACGTACGTTTTCATTTCTCTTGGTTACATCCGTAGGAGTGGAATTGCCGGGTCCTAGGATAACCGTGTTTAACCTTTTGAGTAACTACCAGACTGCTTTCCAAAGTGACTGCTCAGTTTGACATTCCCTCTAGCTCAGCTTGAAACTCCCAGTTGCCTGAAGTTTAATCTCCTTGGGAAACTCTTGGACCCAGGGTAAGACATGCATTCCCCAAGGGGCAAGGGTGCTGGAGTGTTTCTACACCAAAGCCCACAGCCATTGGGGAGGCTGCAATTACTCACCTTTTCTGGTTGGCTGTGTGTGAGCAGAGGGACTCCAAGGAAAGCCTTTTGATGCTGCCCGTTGGAAGTCAGGTCCACATGCGTGCAAATGGCTGCAGGAGGGGACATGGTGGGGGATCCATGGCCCCTGCTATTGTCGTTCTTGTGAGTTGTTCTAGGATTAACCAGCCGGTCTTCATATGCCCCAAAGGGCTGCAGAGGGCTCACTGCAGTGGTTAAGCTTCACAGCTTAGGGCCTGCGGTGCGTGGCAAAGTACCCTCCCCAAATTCTTGTTCACCTGGAATCTGACCATATTTGGAAATAGGGTCTTTGTAGATGTAATTATTTAAGGATCTTGAGACAAAATCATCCTGGATTTAGGGTGGGCCATAAATCCAATGACAAATGTCCTTACACAAAGAGGCAGGGGCACAGAGAGAAGAGGGCGACGTGAAGATGACAACACAAATTGGAGTGGTGTGTCTACAAGCCAGGGGACACCACGGAGTGTCGGGAATGCCAGCCACGGGAGAGAGGCAGGGCCAGACCCTCCCCAGAGCCTCCTGCAGGACCCAGCCCTGCTAATACCTGCGTTCAGACTCTGGTGTCCAGCACTGTGAGAGAATAAATCCCTGTGGTTTAAGTCATCGGTGTGTGGTGCTCAGTGAGGACACCGACAAAGCCTCAGCTGGTTCTTGTGTCTAGGCTTTGCCTGGCTCAAAATGCCAGTGCCCAGCCAGTTCCCATGTCCATAGCAGCCCCTTCTTATCTGATAGTTCATGGCAAAATCCCCCACAGACAACATGCCGGCCTGTTCTATCCTATGCTGCACCCACCTTCGGCCCAAGTACCTTCCTGTCAGAGCATCTCTGCTTTATTTTCTGCACAGGCTACTGCTCTCTGGCATGACCCGGGAGGATGTGACCTCGGAGAGGCTGGGTGTTCACATCCGCCCACTCCCTCTGTGTGGTGGAGAGAAGAGGTTTTAGTGATCCACTGAGACCTGGGTCAATATGTTCCCTTTCGAGATGAGCTTAAGAAGTCACCTTGTTCTTTCCTGTGTCTGACTGGGGGAGGCTAATGCATATTGGCAGCATCAGAAGCCTGCTCTGTTTTTCTTCTTAGTAGGTTATCCCAGGACTCAGGCTGCTGGTGGAGGACTTCGAGCAGCAACCGTCTCAGGCCAGCCTCCCTCCCTTCTTTGTTCATGGGGGTCTCCTAGCACAGGGTCCTGTCCCTGCATCCGGGCGTTTATTGCAGGCTCCTGGTGCAGTTGCTGGGGGTCTGGAGAGTGGGGTACATCGCCTTTGATACCCACAGCAGCAAGTGTATGATGGGGGGAGGCTAAGGCACCATCTCCCAGGGGAGGATTAGCCACTTTGCAACTGTCACTGCCCCCCCCCCCCCAACAGCCTCTTCGGGTCTCGATCTGATTTCTCTGTCATTTCATTTACAACATGTGTTTCCTTCACATTTGGGCATGGATTGGTCTTTCCTAGCTGAGTGAGGGGCAGTGACTCCGGAATGTGAAGCCAGGTCCTGGTAATTAACTCCCAGACGAAAGGAAGCTGTGCCAGGTAACTTGCATGTTTTACGCTGTTAGTGCATGTTTTACGCTGTTAGTGCATGTTTTACGCTGTTAGTGCATGTTTTACGCTGTTAGTGCTTAGGACCATCCTGTGAGTGAAGTGTTGTTTCCATTTTATAGATGAGGTCAGGGAGGTTAAGTCACCGGCCCAATGTCCTTCCCTTTTCTCTCCTCTCCTTCATTTTTTTTAATCCTCACCCCAGGATCTGTTTGTTTTTTTTTTTTAATTATTTTTTTTTATAGATTTTAGACCAACAGGAAGAGAGAGAGAGAGAGAGAGAGAGAGAGAGAGAGAGAGAGAGAGAGAGAGAGGCACTGATTGGCTGCCTCCCGTCTGCTCCAGACGGGAATTGGACCAGCGACCTTTGGTGCACAGGACGACGCTCCAACCGAGCCACCCTGCAAGAGCTTGCCTTCATTTTTTAAAACATCCTTTAAAAATGAATGAACTTTATTATTTAAGCAATTTTAGGTTCACAACAAAATTGAATGAATGGAAGACACAGAGCTTTCCCATATACCCTCTGCTCCCACATATTCACAGCCTCTTCCACTACGGCCCCGCCCACAGAGTGGAGCAGACCTTACAATGGATGAACCTGGGATTGACCCCTATCTGTGACCTAGGTTGACCTCTCCTAGTGGCTCCTTCTGGGACAGGATTATTCAATGCCTTTTCCCCTGCAATGCCTCCGTCAGTGTCAGCAAACCGACACCTGCTCCTCCCCCCACAAAAACACACACACCTGGAGTGGGCTATTGTTGGAGAATCAGCATGCAGATGGTCCCTTTTATTCTGATCCAGGCCTTCCTTTGTGATGTTTTCTTTTTTTCTACCTCCCTCCCTTATTCCCTCCCTCGAATTTGCATTTCTCTCCTTTTTAGCTGATGATACTCCATGAGCCTTTAGATCTCACAAATATACTTTGATTATACGGCTCACCATCAGCTCCTTTTATCTTGGGAATAGTTTGCAAAGCAAATCTAGTGAATACAGATCAGCAGAGGGCTCCTGTAGGGGCTGCATCTTCCAGGGTCTACTTCAAGAGCACTGCTAAGGGAGGGGGACAGAGGCCCTATTGCCTGAGAACTCACACCCACCTGGACATACCTGTGCCCCCAACACCCACGCAGCAGTGCAGAACACAGTACCCACAGCTCAGGTGCCTGCTGCATGGCTACATGCATCATGTCTAACTCTCCAGGCTACCTTAAGAGGGAGGTGCCAAGAATGATTCCATTTTGCAGATCAGCAAACCGAGGCTTAGAGATGTGAAGTCCCTGGCCTGCAGTTACTCAGCTCCTAGCAGCTCCAGGTGGGTCTGACCCTGAGAAGTGGTTCAGAAAAGTCAACTGGGTTTTCTAAAATGTGCTTCCAACTGGCTGAAACTAGTCTTGGCTAGGCCCCTATTCCCTGGGTTCGCTCAGGTTTTCCCAGAAACAGATCCAGGGATGGGCAAGTGATTTATTGAGGAAGGATACACAGGGGAGAAGGTCCCAGGAAGATTGAGGGAGAGCGGAGTGGCACATCTACAGGGCATTCAGGAGAAACTGGAAGGGAGGGAGGGAGGCAGGCAGGGACAGAGAGAAGACCAGCATGTGAAGTATGGTTGAGGAGGAAGCTGGTCTTGCAAGGAATGTCAGGCCATAAAACCTAACAAAGCCCTGCCCTGCGGGAGGGCAGAGGGCTTTGTGCTGGCACCAGCCAGCTCAGAACCATCCTGGGGATTGCCCTTTCTCCAGGGCCTCGAAAGGGTGGGTGAAGTGGGGCAGAAGGTTATAAAGGCAAAGTCCCTGTGTGTCATGACACACTGATTTGGAAATTCTTTCCCGGTGTCCACGAAGCCTAGTGCTAATAAAGGTCTCCTTCTGGTTTTTCCATGAGGCGTGCTTGGCATTTCTTTGCTCTTCTACAACATGATAGCAATCATCTCAGGTAGAAATTATAGTTTAATTCTAACGCTGCTGTTTGGCTTCTGTCATTATTTGCTTGCTAAAATAATAGAAAAGTTATTTTGATTTTCCGAACTGTATTCGATTGAATACCCTATTGATTGTAATGTGAATACCCCATTGGATGTGGTCATACGGGTTTTAGAAAGCACGTTCTTCTGTACCTGGGAACAGGGACAGCACAATTATCCTAAATTACTCAATGGCTACAGATAACGCATTCCAGTTGACTCAGTGGTCCCATGACCCATGGCTCTAGGCAATGTGTTTCCATTGATTCAGTGACCTAGAGACCCAAAACTATAATTTAACTAACATGCTCAATTTTGTTTCTGTAAACTGCTTTTTGCAAACCAGGTTCCTCATTCCAAACCAAAGATGTAATTGATACCTTGTGATTTTTGCCTATATAAATCTGGTGTTGCAGCCATATTATCACTGCAAGATTTGGAGAGCAAAATGCCCCCTCGTAGTCCCGGATTTGCAATAAATGTGACTCCTAATTCAACTTCTTGAGGCGTCCTTGTGTGATTCACGGGGTACATTACAACACATGCAAGAAGAGGTTGGTTGGAATCCAGCCTTAGCCTAACCCCTTGGGGAGCTCTGGAGCGTAAGTTACACCCAGCCCTTGTCCTGCCTCAGGCAAGTGTAGGAGCCTCCTAGGGCTGTGTTAAGAAATGACTCAACTAGGTGGCTCAAGGTACGAGGTCATGCTCCCTCCAAAGGCCCTGGGAAAGGACCTGTCCCAGGCCCCTCCCCTGGCTCCTGGTGGCCAGTGGCCGGCTTGGGTGTTCCTTGGCTTGTAGAGGTACCACTCTGCTCTCCCTCCATCTTCCCAGGGCCTTCTCCCCTGTGTGTCTGTGTCTTCTCTTCTTCAGGCCCTTATAGATAATCCAGACGCGCTCCTCCAATGACTGATCCGTCATTCACCCTTTCCCATGACTGTTCGACCCTGAACAGTTCTGTGTCTATTTGGATGGCTTGATCGAAACCACTGAAACCAGCAATGACTAGTTTATGCGGAAAGATGGAAGGATGTGCATGGGAATCTCACAGCAAATGAAAGGCAAACCTGGGAGAGCCAGGCCTTGAAAAGGACAGGGTCCAGAGAGGCTCAGGAAATTTAGGACGGAAGCAAAGGAGCTTTCTTCAAGCCCTTACCTTAGAAATGAGTCCACTCCACACCCCAAGCACTTTCTGTCCTGAAGTTCTCCACACTGATGCAGATTTCAGAAAGGGGAGCATCCCATTGGCCGGTGGGCGGGACACCATGATGGACAGTCCCAAACAGGCCCTTCTCACGCCTTGCATGCCAGCCACACCAGGCTGCTGATGGTTTTGCAAAAACCATGCCCTTCCCCTGGTCTTTGTACCCAGAATGCCTTGTCTCCTCACTTGACTGTTGATCAGTCCCTACACATCCTCCAAACTCTCCATCCTCCAGAGCTTTCCAGTACCCTGGCCGGGGTGAATTAAGGCAACTCTGCTCCTGCAGGGGGTGGGGGCTGTGCTTACTTCTGTCAGCTCCTTGAGGTGGCTCCATGTTCTTCCTCCTTGTGCCTCTGTAGCCCCTTGCCAGCCCCTAGTCAGCTGTTGGCCCACGGTGCCAGGTCAATAAATAATGATTTTTTTGTATGACTCTGAATATTATTCCTGTTCTGTGGGGGAATTTTAGCTGCAGGCAAAAAGGATATCTTGTGCAAGAACAAAACTTTCGATTTGTTTTTTTCCCAACTGGGAAAATGTGCTGCGGTCAGGCAAGATCTGTGGAGAAGGAAAGAGCAAGGTAACTTGGAAGGGGGTGCATGAGTGAGAGTGGGCTAGTGGGAAGGAGTGGTAGGCAAACCAGAGGTGTTTAGCTGTGGGTAAAGGGATAGGGGGTGACTGGAGTGCCAGGGCTGGGGGCCCGCAGGAGCTGAGGGACCAGGAATGGGATAA
This sequence comes from Murina feae, assembly GCA_004026665.1. Lineage (NCBI taxonomy): Eukaryota > Metazoa > Chordata > Mammalia > Chiroptera > Vespertilionidae > Murina > Murina feae. Next base: position 54,812 of record PVJC01004361.1, read on the forward strand.
TCAGAACCAATAGCCATCCCCAGGAAGGCAGTATGATGTGGGCACAAAGGCTGAGTTTCAAGTCCAAACTCTTTTGCTAGTGAGCTAAGCGAATTTGGGCAAGTTATTAATGCCTCAGAGTCTCAACTTCTTTCATCTGTAAAATGAGCATAATAGTGCCCACCAGACAGGCTATGTGTCAGGGATTAAAGGGAACAGCCCAGCTTGGTACCTGAGTATTATAGTTGCTCAATAAACACACCTTCCTTCCTTCAGTTCGTAAAGGATTCATACAGAGAATTATGGTTCTAGACTAAGCCCAGCCCGGCCACCTGCTTTTGTAAGTGAATATGTGTTGGCACACAGTCAGGCCCACTCATTACAATTGTCAGGGGCTGCTTTCACTGACCAGAGCAGAGGGAAATAGTTGTGACAGAGATCAGATAGCCAGGAATGCCTTAAATATTGACTATTCTGGTCCCTGAAGAAAAAACTGCCTGAGCCTTTATGTATGTACTAGACACCCGGTGAACAAAAATTTGTGCACTCCAAGGGGAGGGGGGTCCCTCAGCCCAGCCTGTGCCCTCTCACAGTCTGGGACCCCTTGTGAGATGTCCACCTGCTGGCTTAGGTCCGCTCCCTGGGCGATCGGGCCTAAGCTGGCAGTCAGACATCCCTCTGGCAGCCTGGGAGCTCTCCGGGGATGTCCACTTGCCAGCAGGGAGCAGGCCTAAGTTACAGTTGGACATCCTAGCACTGCTGAGGAAAGGCTCCCACCACCACCACTGTACTGGCAGCCATCAGCCTGGCTTGTGGCTGAGCAGAGCTCCCCCTGTGGAAGTGCACTGACCACCAGGGGCAGCTCCTGCATTGAGCATCTGCCTCCTGGTGGTCAGTATGTGTCATAGTGACCAGTCATTCCCAGTCGTTCTGCTGTTAGGGTCAATTTGCATATTACCCTTTTATTATATAGGATAAGATATATATCTTACATATTTAATCTTCCCTCTCTCTGAGTCATCACTGAGATGTTGCTGTAGACTAGGGGATCCAACTCAAATGTTGTGGCCAGTCCTGCCAATACGTGGTTGCTGATCTAAACATTTCTGTAGATGAACATGCTATTGTCCATTTTGTCTTAAAATATGAGGTCTTCTGTGCCTTCTAGGTTGTGTGTTTGTTTCCCATGTTTGGTAGAGATTGGGTACTAAGAAATGTATTGATTCAGTCAACAGTGTTTATTGAGTGCATGCTACGTGTCAGGCAGTTGTCTGTAAGCTGGGAATAAAGCAGTGAACAGAAGAGACAGCTGTTCTTGCCCTCACAGAGCTTATATTCTGGGGCAGGGAGAGACAGTGCACCCATGACTTACAATGCTGGGTGCTGATAACTGCTGCTGTGCAAGGCAAGGCCTGGGAACAGGATGGAGTGAGATGGAGGCTACGTTGGTGGTCAGGAAAAGCTGTTTTGAACGGATGGTCTCTCTCCTTGAAGGCAGACAAAACTTTCTATGCTCTAAGAATGGGCTCTGTGAGGAAGGGAGGGTGAAACTCCGTCCAGTGCTGGTTACAGAATGGGAACATTCGGAGGCTTGGTCTTGTGTCTCCTGCGTCAGATAACAACATCATAATAAAATAACAGCTAACCTTTCCTTAGCCCCTTCTGCAGGCTGACGTTGTTCTGATTGCTTTTAGGCATGTGACCATGTCCAATTCAGTGAACGTACGTGATGCGAAGGAGGATCGCATGATATCCAGAGACCCACAGTGGACATGGTCCTGTGGCTGAGATGCCACTTACATGTCTTGCTCAGACTTGTCTTGAATCTTAGAGGGTCTGTATAGCAGCACTGTCTATTATGACAGTCCCTGATTCCATATGTCTATTGAGCACTTAACATGTGACCAGTGCCACCGAGGAACTACATTTTAAATTCTTAAATTTTTAATTAATTTAATATTAAGTAGCCACAGGTGACTAGTGGCTATGATTTTGGGTGGCATAACTCTAATACATATATTATGTGAAATATGTTCTAAGCCTCCTATTTTATTCATGTTTCTTGTATCAAAACCCAGCTAGCCGGTGACTTCATATTTTTCTTTAAATCGACTCACCATGTGAAAAGAATCTTTAAAAGAACTCCGCATGCTTCTGCTGGAAAGGAAAATGTCCCTTTCTTGCCATGAAGAGAAGCAGCTGTGAAAGTGAACAGTGCGGGCCCTAACTGGTTTGGCTCAGTGGATAGAGCGTCAGCCTGCGGACTGAAGGGTTGCAGGTTCGATTCTGGTCAAGGGCATGTACCCTGGTTGTGGGCACATCCCCAGTGGGGGATGTGCAGGAGGCAGCTGATGGATGTTTCTCTCTCATCGATGTTTCTAGCTCTCTATCCCTCTCTATTCCTCTCTGTAAAAAATCAATAATATATATATATTTATTTAATATATATATTTTAAAAAAAGAAAGAAATCGAACAGTGTGGAAATGAGGCAGGGATACTCAAGTCTCACCTGGAACGGCCCAAATCTGAGCCTGGAGCTCGCTCCACGCTGGTTAAAGAGGGAAATGGACAAGCATTAGGTATAACGGCCTTTGTTCCAGCACCACACTGAGGTTTCCTCCTTCGGACAATCAGAAGGACAGAGGGAGAGAAGGACAGGTGTTCCTCAGTCCTTGACACCATCTGAAAACACTCCTCAGTCCCACCCACCTCCGGAGCATGCAGCCCAGCATGGGACACCTGGAAGCTCATGAAGGGCAGCTGTGGCTGCCTTGCTCATCGTTCTCTCCCCAGGCCCTGGCACATGTCCCAGCACATAGTAGATGTTCAATAAACAGGTGTGTTGAGAACTCTACTGAAAGATTTAATCTGACCTAAAACCAATAAGTTGACCAAGACAAGCAGGGTAAAAGCCAAAGATTGCGTTTATTGATAGCACTCGGGTGAGGTTCCTTGGTCCAGGGGAAATGGGCCAGGGAAGTCACAGACACACAAACCAGGCAAAACTTCTTTATGCTGCTATTGGACCAATCAGGTTTGTCCACAGTAGATTGTGGGGGATGATTTATGTTTAGGGGGGGAGGGATTGTACAACTGCACTTTGGCCATCCTGAGAAATTCCAGATGGCTGTTAAGGAGGGTTTTTACGGCACCAGTTTTATCAGGGCTGCAGTTTGGCCTTGGGATGTTTTTTTGGTTCAGCGGGTGGAATCTTGAAGGTTCCTTGTCTGCCCAGCCCCCAGACCTTACATCTACATCCTGCTTTCCCCGGAGGCTCTTTCATGTCCCCTGCCACACCTGTCATCTTTGCAGTTGTGTCCCTGGGCTTGGGGTGTGGGGATGACAATGCTCCAGTGTTTTCTCTCATATCTAAATCTCTGAAAGGAAATGCTCAGTTACAGCCCCAGTAGTTGTTTTTTTTTTTTGTTTTTTTTTTGTTGTTGTTTTTTTTTTTGGTCAGGAATGGTTTTGGTGAGCAGATAATAAGGCAACTATTGAATTAGTGCAGAATTGGGAATGGGCTCAATCAGCATCTTCATGATCACTGGCAAAACCTATAAAAAATTCTATTCCTGACCTTAAAAGCAAGGCTTTCTGGGAGACATGGTTCTTTCTAGTGAGCTCAGAGCATCTGGTTTCTCTTTGCAACAGGAATTGGAAAGGTTAGGAACTTGGGCTCTGGATGTTACTTCACCTGTCTGTGTGTCTCAGTTTTCCTATCTGTAGTATGGGGTAATGCACAGTCCTCATTGGGTTCCTGTGAGGATTAAGTGAACCAACATGGGTAAAGCATTTATAACACAGTGAGACATTTGCCATTTCTTTTCTTTTCTTTTTTTTTGTTAGTCCTCCATTGATTTTTAGAGAGAATAGATGGGAAGGGATGGGAGGAAGATAGATAGATAGATAGATAGATAGATAGATAGCCTCCCACACATGCCCCAATGGGGTGAGGATGAAACCTACAACCCAAGTACATGTCCTTGGTACATGCCCTTTACTGGGAATTGAACCAGCAACCCTTTGGTGCACAAGCAGATGCTCTAACCACTGAGAAATATGGCCAGGGAGACATTAGCCATTTTTATCATTGTTTTCCTTATCTGCTGCTATTGTAGAAGACTGGAGAAAAACCAAGCAACACTTAGAGAAATGGAGTTATACAGCTTTATTATGCTAGTGGACTCAGAAGAGGTTGCCTCTCAAATTCTGAGCAAATCAGTATGATGGAAACCCCTCTTTTATCTCCTTTTGGTGTCTTTGTCTCCCAAATATGGATTATACTTCTGGACCTTTCATAGGCTTTGCAAAAAACCCCACGTGTTGGGGGTCTTGAGACCACACCTAAGGGCCTAACTGGAGCCAGTGCTGATAACGCCCCTCCGGGGGTTGTGTCATAGTTTATGGCCTCTGTAAGATGTGAGCATTTAGGTAACAGGTCTTGCAAGACCAGTTTGTGGAGAAAGGGGCAGTGAGTTAATTAGAGGTTATCAAGAATGTACACTGGTATTGCTGGCACAGATTCAGATTGCTAGCCCCCCGGCCCCGTCCCCCCCCCCCTCCAAATATTAGGGTTGCATTGGAATTAGCCTTTTAGCCTTCTCAGTGGGGCCCCAGAGAAGCTGCCAACCCCTCAGCCTCCTTGAAAGCCTCTCCTGGGCTTGCTGTGTCCTTGGCAACATTTGTAGCCCTCAAGCCCTTGTGTGGGCAGATCAAAGGGCACACCCGCTCCTTGGGCTCTGACCTTTGCACCAGCTGGCTTTTGTTCACTGAGGCACTTTTATGAGTCGCTGTGCACTGTTGGGCAGAGGACTTGTTTTCTAGGCTCCTGACATCAGCCTTCAGTTCCCATCTCCTGAGCTGCTATGAAGTTTGAAAAGGTTAGAGTGGGGAGGTGGAGGATGAGGCACATATGTGGGAAAGACATGAGCTCTAGAATTGGACCATGGTCTGACTGAGGTCTTCCCCTCTCAATATCTATGCTCAAGTAATAATTGCTACACGGGAGTGGCTATGCTGAGTCTGTCTTCAGCGCACCTTCCTCCCAGGAACGACTTTACCCGACCCTGTGGTTCTGGGAGGGACTGCCAATCATGACACTCATTCCCCTGGAAGAGAGTTATGTGATGCAAGATGGCCAATCAGAGCCCCAACCTCCCAGAGACATAATTCTAGAAAGGGGCATGTTACCCAAACAGGACCATGGAGATTATTCTCTGGGATTCTTCTCTGGGGAGAGGGATGCTCTTGTCCTCCCAGGTTTACTTGGCCAGGAGGAAGTGAACTTGTCATGTGGATAAAGCCAGCAAAACAGAAGCAAGTGAAGCTAATGGATGGGTAAAGATAGAGTCCTGCTAATAAACTTTTAGCTCCTGGATACAGCCATGCCTGAACCCAGTAACCTCTTTGAGCTCTGCAATTCTGGGAGACATTTTTAGCTTAGACTATTTTAGCTTACGTTTCTGTGACTTGAAACTGAATGAGTCCTAAGACTGTAAGGTTTATTGAGCACTTGCCTTGTGCCAGACCCTGAGCTAAGAATTTAATGAGCATTGACGGATTCATCTTGGGTGAGTTGCTTTATCTCTTAGAGACTCCACTTGCGGGTATGTAAAACAGATGTAATATTATAAGAACAGGGTTGTTCTGAGGCTTAAGTGAAGTAAAGCATACAAAGTGCCTGGCACATAGTAGGTTCTTGCTAAATGTGAGATACTTTTCTTGGATTAGAGAACTCTGTGATAGACATCACTATAGGTACTTTTTGGAGCAATTGCCTCACTACTTCCCAAAGGGGAGTTGCAGAATAAAAGGATATGCATACATAGCAGCTAACTGCTCCCCTGAAACATGCCAGTTATGTTAGTTATCTGTTGCTATGTAACAAGTCACCCCAAATTTAGTGTTCTTAAAAGAACACACCTCTATTGTTTCACCATTTCTGTAGGTCAGGAAAATTGGCTTGGGTTGGTGAGTTCTCTGCTTCACTGTCTTCCAGTGAGTCATCTGCTGAGGATGGGGTCTCATTTGAAAGCTCAACTGGGGAAGGATCTGATTCCAAGCTCACTCACATTGTTGGCAGACATCAGTTGTTCCTGCGCTGTTTACTGAGGATTTCACTGCCTCACTGGTGTTGGCTAGAAGGCCATGTACAGTTTCTGACCATGTTGGCTTTTCTGACATGAAGCATATAAGCCAAGAAGGCAAACAGAGAAAGCCAGCTAGCAAGATGACGACTCGTGTAAAGTAATCACAGAAATGACATTCCATCACCTTTGTTGTATTCTGTTGGTTATAAGCAAGTCATGCATGGGTACCATCCACACTTACAAAGAAGGGGATTACACAAGGATGTGATTACCTGGAGGTTGGATTATTGGGGACCATTACTTAAAAAAAAAAATAACTTGTGCTCTTTTGTGTCCTGCCTAACTCAACACCACAAGGATTTCCTCTTACATTCACCTCTAGTTTTATAGCTTTAATTTTTACATGTAGGTATGTGATCCACGTAAAGTTAATTTTTATATGTGCAAGGTAAGGATCAAAGTTTTTTTTAATTTTTGCATATGATGTTTACTTGAGGGATATAATAGTAGTTGAAAACTTTACATGCAATATGATTACAATTCTAATAATAATATTTTACATATTATGAGTGCTTGCTATATGTAGGGTTCTCTGAGTGTTTAACTTGCATTATTTTATTTGCTTTTCATGATGACCAGATGAAGGAGGAACTAGTTTAAGTCTTCTCAGTGCTATGCATCTGATGAGTTGGAACCCATCCTTGACTAACCTGTAGTGACCTATGAAATACTTTGTTAAGTTAACACAGCAAGATGTAGAGCAAGCATGTCAAACTTGCGGCCGGTGAGCCACATATTTGACATGCTTGATGTAGAGTATACTGCCATTTGTGTAATAAAGAATGCATTCACAGCCACGCACACACACACACACACACACACATACAAAACCATATTTGCTTGCACAAATTATCCGTGTTTTTAATTTTTAAAAATATTTTTATTGATTTCAGAGAGGAAGGGAGGAGAGAGAGAGAGATAGAAACATCAATGATGAGAGAGAATCAATTGATTGGCTGCCTCCTGCACACCCCATATTGGGGATCCAGCCCACAACCCAGGGAATATGCCCCTGATCAGAAATGGAACTGTGACCTTCTAGTTCATAGGTTGACAATTAGCCACACTTTGGAAAGATAAATAAATTGCCAAGCGTGGTTGGCTCTGGGGATGGGAACTGGTGAACATGGTGACTGGGGTCAGGAGAGAAAGAGAGATAGTATGGCATTTTGTACCTTTGGAATTTTAAAACTTGTGTATTTCTCAATTTGTGTTAACATTACCCACAAAAGGAATACACAAAGTTAGAGAAAGAAAGAAAGAAAGAAAGAAAGAAAGAAAGAAAGAAAGAAAGAAATAAATCCTGATGATCTGCCCTCAAAATCTGTATTCTTATCTGCCATTCTGGCTGTGTGTATTCTCTTATTGCTTCCCTTCTCTTTGCCTCCACATTCCCACCTTCTACTGGAGATGATAGCAGCACCTGTTTCCTAGAATCGCTGCGAGGACGGAGACGATGCAGGCAAACACTCAGAACAGGGCCCTGCGCCCAGAGAAAGCTCAGGAAACACTTTATCACCGTTGTGTTCCCAGAAAAAACGATTTGAAAGAAATGCACCTTTATTGCATTATATTCTTTATTATATTATACTTTATTATATTAGCATATTAATACATGTTAGTCGAGGTTTTTCAGGCTGTGGGATAACAGGCATCTTTTATTTGTTCCAAGATTTAAAAAAGGGTAACGTACTACTTTTACGCTAAACATTTCAACTCCTTCCCAGCCCAAGCTCTCCCACACCCTCCCTGCCCTCCTTTCCCCCGTCCTGGAGCCTCTGCGTTGCATGTTCTCTGGAGGTTCTATTCAGACTTTAGGTAATGGTCGAGGGCGGGTGAGGCCAGGCTTGTCTGCTCTGTGTCTAGACGACTGATGTCCCTTGGCTCTGGTGGAAATGAGGTGCTTTTTAACACTGGAAAAATGTTTCTAAACTAAACCCAGAGCCAGGGAGAGTGGGAGGAGGGAGGGAGGGCGGCTAATGCGCTTACACGAGTTGGTAATGATGCCCACTTTTCAGACGGGAGGCGGATGTTCACAAACGTTTCAGGCAGGCAGATGAGTTGGGGCGCGGAGATAACCGGCTGAATTGCTGAGGCTTCCAGTTAAGCTGCTATTTTTGTCTGGATGATCTGGAACTACAGGGGAAGCTGACCGGAAGTGTTTGGGAGACACCACTTCCCCAGCTTCTGTCCCGCACATTGCATGCATAGGTGTCCCTCTGGGGAGCAGTGGCAGAAAGTGCAGCCGAGTGTCCCGCAGTTGATGCCCCAATCTCGGATGCAATGGAGTTTGAGGTCCCTGCTTTGGGGACGCCTTCTATTGCTGGCATGCTTTGGCCGTCTTCATACTGTCTCTTGTAGCAGAGCGGGGACACCGGACTCTATTCCTAGGGCTCCGGCCAACCCAGGTTCAAGTCCCTGCTCCCTTTGTGACTTTGGATAAGTTACTTGACTTTCCTAAGGCTCAGTGTCTTCATCTCTAATGTGGGGGTGATCGTGAGACCCTACTTCATTAAGATTTGTGCTGGGCAGAATGATGTCTCCCCCTCCCAAAGGTGTCCACATCCTAATCCCCCAAAACGTGTGACCCATGTTACTTCTCACAGCAAAGGGGACTTTGCAGACGTGAGTAAGAATCTGGAGATGGGGAGATTTCCTCGGGTGTGTCAGTGTGGTCACAGGCAAGAGGGTCAGAGCGAGAAGGTTTAGGATGGAAGCAGAGGTCGGGAGCGAGGGAAGATGCTACACTGACAGCTTTGAAGAGGTAGGAAGGGGCCATAGCCCCAAACATGGTTGGCCCCTGGAAGCTGGAGAAGGCCAGGCAACGATGTCTTTGGGAGCCTCCAGAGTGAACGCAGCCCTGCCCACCCCTCCCTTCAGCCCAGGGAAACGGACTTCAGACTTCTGACCTCCAGAACTCAAAGAGAATAAATGTGTGTTGTGTTAAGCCACTCAGTTGGCGATAATTTGGCATAGTGGCTGCAGGAAGCTCACACAGAGCTGCTATGTAGATGAAATCTACGAGGTGTGAGGGGAGGGGTTGGGGTGGAGGCCAGAGCTAGGGGCTGTCTGAAGACACTGGTATGGGAAGGGCTAAGTCAGTACCCCACCAATGGCAGCTTTCACCAAATACTGTGATTTTAACCCGTTTCTGTGAGTGCAGGTGCTGCGTTGCCTGGCATGGATTCCTTTCCTTTTCTGTGTCCCCTGGACACTGAAGTCCTCAGCAGAGGAAGGGGAACCCCAGCTACGCCTATTGTGTCCCTAGTGTCGGGTGCACAGTAGCTGCTCAATAAATTACACCTTGTCTAGCTGAGGAGAGATGCCCTCTGCCTGTCTTCAGAGAGGGTTGGAGTCACACACCCTTTCTTCCCTGGGTCTCACTTTTCTCCTCTGTGAGATGCCTGGGCTGATGTTATGGTTTCTC
>PVJC01004362.1:0-64363 GCA_004026665.1 Murina feae
GGTCCTGCGCTGTCCCGCCCTGCAGCCGCTCTGTGCACTCGGGAGGTCCCTCAGCCCGGCCTGTGCCCTCTCGCAGTCTGGGAGCCCTCGGGGGATGCCCACCTGCTGGCGTGCCTGACCAGCCTGGGTGAGGGGCTTTAAGGCTGCCCACAGCTCCCATTGACCCAACGTCCCAGCAAGGCTGGCTGGACACAGGTTTCTGTTCCTTTAAGCTGAGGTGGGCTGAGGTAACGAAACCTCCTCTGCTTCACCTCACAGCGCAGCATCTATAATGAGACTTTGTTACTCTTAGTAAGGCAGGCCAGGCTGCTGTTCCCTTCAGCTCCTGAGGATTCTATGATTGTTACATTATTGAAACATGTTTCGGAGCCTGCCCGCCAAGGGCCAAAAACAGTATCGCTTTCGCTCCTGCTGCAAGGGACACTGCCTAAACATTTACTTAGGTCCGTGAGTGGCGGCCGCCATGTTGGCTGGGCTAATTTGCATACAGCCGCTCTGATTGGCTGGTGGGCGTGGCTTAGTATGTCTCGGAGAAACGGTTAATTTTAATATTTCGCTTTTATTAGTTTAGATAATAAAGAGGGAATATGCAAATTGACCGTCACTCCGGTCAGTTTGCACAGCTGAGGCTAAGTTCCCATAACGAGTCTTAAGGAGCAATCAGCAGGGACCTGAGGCTGTGTGCCCACCTACCTCCTGCATGGGGCTTGACAGGGGACCTCAGGTCGTGCCTTCCACCCGCAGAGCTTGACAGGAGACCTCAGACTGCTCCCCCTGCCCTGGCACCAAGTCAGAGGAACTCAGGCTGCACCCTCTTCCCTGGTTCCAGGCCGGGGGACCTCAGGCCATGCCCCCTGACCTGGCCCCAGGCCAGGGGACCTGAGGCTGTGCCCACGACCCAGTGGGACTTGGTGGCGGCCCTCAAGGTGTGCCCTCTGCCCTGGTGCTGGGCCAGGGGACCTCAGGCCATGTCCCCCACCCCAGCACCAGGCCAGGGGACCTCAGGCTGTGCCCCCTGCCCCGGTGCCAGGCTGGGGGATCACAGGCCACTCCCTCTGCCCAGCAGGGCTTGATGGGGGACCTCAGGCTGTGCCCCCCTACCCTGGCACCCAGGGGACCTGAGGCTGCACCCCTCCCCCCCACCTGGTAGGGCTTGACAGGGTGGGACCGGCCAGGTCTGGATCTAGCCCAATAAAGGGAGGCCATCTAGGTTTGGGTCTCGAGTGATTTTGAGGTGCATGTGGGTGGTTGAAGACTTGACTGTGGGTTCCATGGTGCACCCCAGACTCTGACAGGAGGAAGATTTTAATATACGTTTTACTAATTTTCTTTAATCTCTGACACTTCTATTATAGAGAAAGGGCAAATAGCAATATTAAAATATTTCCTCTAATTAATGCCCTTTTATTTTATTTTTATTATTTTTATTATTTTTTTTATTGCTTAAAGTATTACAATAAATGATAGATAATAATTAATGCCCTTTTAATGTGCACGAATTTTGTGCACTCGGCCACTAGTTTATTTATAAACTAGAAGTCTGATGCATGAAATTCATGCAAGGGGCTTGGCCCTCACAGCTACGGTGGCTTACCTCAACCCTCGCAGCTCTGGCTTCATCCAGAAGGTCATCCAGAAGGACGTCTGGAAGGTTTGGTTGTCCAGTCTAATTGGCATATTACACTTTTATTATTATAGATTATATGCATTTATTAATGCATCTTGTATTATAAATCATGTATAGAATTCAGATGTTTTAAAGGATGAGGTAAAAAAATAGAAATAGAAACTCTAATTCTTCCTGGACTTCAGTGTAGCACCTTCCCACCCTTTTGGCTGCATGCCCCTCTCTTTGTTTATTTTCTACTCCTCTCTTTGGAGACCACTGTCCTACTGGTTAAGGAGCAAAGAAGGAAGCAGATCTCATCATGCTTCAGACTTAGAGGAAGCATTCTTTTTTATCCATTGTATTTGTCATGATTTATTAAGAGTAAATTTAGGTTTGCTGTTATTGTAAGCAGTTAAGGAAAAAAAGATAAAGAAACAAACATTTTTTAAATAAGCTTACTCTGACTGAAGGGAATGCATACTAGCAGAGCAATATTCGTTTAGCAGGTGGGATTTTGGATCAGTTCTATTAAGATTATCAATTACTTGTAGAACATCTATCACAGACTAAGAGCAGGCATCAGGAGCCAGCCAGGGCCTTCTTCTTCTTTGAGAAGCTTTATGCATCAAGGGATGCCCATTTTAACAATGTTTCAGGACAAAAGGGACAGTTACCCTGGAAAACTACTTCAAAATATTATGCATATTGTATTTTGAGTAGGACCTCTTTTTATCAAAGGATTACATGGAGGGATCCCAGAACTCTCTTGATGTCCATGATTCTTTTTATTCCTGATTTTCTTTTATTTTTATACTAGAGGCCTGGTGCATGAAATTCATGCACTGGTTGGGCGGGGTGGTGAGAGGGGTCCCTCAGCCCAGCCTGCACCCTCTCTCAGTCCAGGAGCCCTCGGGGAATGTCCAACTCATCATGGCTTCAGCCTGATGCTCGTGGGGAGCAGCCTAAGCCTGCAGTTGGATATCCTTAGCACTGCTGTGGAGAGAAGAGAGGCTCCCACCACTGCTGCTGTGCTCACCAGCCATGTGCCTGGCATGTGGCTGAGCAGCTCTCCTCCTGTGGGAGTACACTGGCCACCAGGGGGCAGCTCCTGTGTTGAGCAGGATCGGGTCAAAACCAGCTCTCTGACATCCCCTGAGGGCACAGGCCAGGCTGGGGGACCCCACTGGTGCACGATTGAGGCCGGGGAGGGATGCAGGAGGTTGGCCAGCCAGCAAGGGATCATGGGAGGGCTCCAGGGTGTGTCCCGCCTGTCTTGCTCAGTCCCGATCAGCTGGACCCCAGCAGCAAGCTAACCTACTGGTTGGAGTGTCTGCCTGTTGGTGGTCAGTGCACATCAGAGCAAGCAGTTGAGAGGCCTTAGCATATCATTAATATATTATGCTTTGATTGGTTGAATGGATGACTGGGCACTTAGCATATTAGGCTTTTATTATATAGGATTTCAGTTAAGGATGACATAGTTAAGCATAGTGGTTAGACAGTTATATACTTTACAGAGTTATTTCTCAGGTGAGTCTTGTGCCCATGCACACGATGCACATGATTCTTACTTGAGGCTCGTTCTCATGAGTCCCAATTGTCTCTAGATACTCTCTTTTCCTTTACACTATGTTAGTGTGCAAGACCTCTGCTACCCTCTAAGATGCTGCTGCAGCTAGTGATTGCCATAAGCTATGCCTCCTCCTCATCTGTTCTTCGGTCTCGGTGCATTAGCTATTCAAACTTGTGTCCTTGTCAACTACTGCAAATAGTTCACTCGCCAGTGGTCTCTCATGTCATCCTTTGTAATGCTTTTCCCAGTACACTATTTAGATATATTTTATTTCACCAAAGCTCTGAATTCTAACAAATGTCCGCTTGCATTTCCATCACATATAGTCTTCATTAGAATTACTTAAATGCATGTGAATACAGAATTTTTCAAAATATATTTGATACCTTTGTTTTATCATGCACTCACATTTGTTCTCATATAAAAGCTTTGCTATTTGGGGGGTGGGATATAACCCACAGAAGGATCTCTCGGGTTTCTAGTTTTATTTTTCTGAAACATTTCACTTCAAATAGAGTTTTAATTGTATTGGCTCTAAGTGAATGTAAACCAAGTTAGTATTGAACTAGCAGATGGAAAAATCCTTATCATTGAACAACTTGAATCCGTTCTTCCCCTTTTGCCATCTGGTATCTTTGCTCATATTTGAAACATTAACCATTCAGGAAAAAGTTGTTTTCTGTATCCAATAGTCACCAGCATTCTCTGAAGACTGGTGCTTATCGTTTCAGAAAAAAAGGAAAAGATAAAATGCTATAAATACAAATGGAGTCCTGAACGAGTATTTGACAGTCACATAAAAGCTTAAGAAAATGCAGAGTACAAAGTAAGTCTAAGGCAATGCCGTTTCCAATTTATTTTCATAATCTGATTCTGCATAGCTTGCGAAGGTTAATCTGAACCCGGCAGGAAAAGCCAGCAAAGTGAACGCAGTCCTTGTTCACAATTACTGCTGTTTGTTTCCTGAATTGTAGCAGATATGATTTTTTTTCATGTAACCCTCAAAAGGTGTCTGTAGTGGTAAAATGCATCTAAGGAAACATGTAGAAAAGAATTTATAACGTTCACTTTGAAAAGAAGGACACAATACGTTAACCTCTAGTTATTCAGATAACTCGTGGTTCACCTTTTTCTGGATGTGCAGCCATGGTTTCATTACCTCCTTGTAGCCAAAAGAACTCACATAGTGTAAGTATTATTTTAAATATACTTTTATTGATCTCAGGAAGGGAGAGGGAGAGAGAGATAGAAACATCAATGATGAGAGAGAATCATGGATCAGCTGCCTTTTGCACGCCCCTTACTGGGGATCGAGCCCACAACCCAGGCATGTGCCCTTGACTAGAATCAAACCCAGGACCTTTTAGTCAGCCGGCCGACGCTCTGTTCACTGAGTCAAACCGGTCAGGGCTAAGTATTATTTTAAATACAGCCCAAGGGAATACCTGTGTACCATGGAAAACTTTAGCCTCTAAGAGTCAAGTATTATATTATCTGGTAGTAATGGCTTTTAGAGTTTCTGGGTGGGTTTTTAAAAAAATTATTATTTATAAAACTGTTTATTCTTTTTTATTTTATTTTTTTTTATTTCATTGCTTAAAGTATTACAACAAGTGATAGATAAGTATTACAACAGATGATAGATAGATCTCCATTTTTTCCCCTTGCCCTTCCCTAAACTGTTTATTCTTTCATGAGTTTTTCTCATCACCAAAACAGAAATAATTAATATGGTATATTATCATGCTTCAGTACAAACCTTTGGTCTAAATCTGAGTCTTTCTGTATGTGGGATACTCACTGTCACATTTCAGATCGGCTTACCTTTTGGTAGACTTGAAGACTATTTTTTTTTTTTCCATCCAAGGTTGTGTTTTCCATTAGGATACTGACAAGCAATGCCTCTGGTGGTGGCTGTGTGGACCAGATCCAGGAATTTACTCTGTATGGACAGCTAAGAGAGTCCTATAAATTATTCTTTCGATTTAGAAATAATTTGTCTCTGATGGACAAGTTTGAGAAGATTATAAATAACACTCAAAGTGCCCCCTTCTTTGGTATAAACTTGGACCTTGGTCCTTCTGCTTAGGCGAATTCTGGTTTACTTGGCTCTAAGACAGACACGTTCTCTCCTAATTGATCATTCAGGTGCTGAAGAGCTCTGGGGGGTGGAGAGGTACCCAGCTCCTGTGTGGGCAGAGGAGGCCTCGCAGGGAACTGGCCTCGCTGCCTCAGAATTCTGCGCCCTCCATACAGCAGCGCTGATGACAGAGCCTGGAACTTCTCCCGCAGAAACGGCATCCCGAGCTCATTACTTCTGTGCTCTGTCATGCCTGTTACCTTAAGCATCTCTCAGTTTCTGGGTCGGCCTGGTCAGCGTTTTCTCTGCTCATTTCTGCTCTTCATGGTCCCTGCCTACTTAGTTCTCACCCCTTTATGGATTCTTCTTTCTTTTTTTAAAAATATATTTTATACATTTTTTTTTTTTTTTTTTTTACAGAGAGGAAAGGAGAGGGATAGAGAGTTAAAAACATGAATGAGAGAGAAACATCGATCAGCCTCCTCCTGCACACTCCCTACTGGGGATGTGCCCGCAACCAAGGTACATGCCCTTGACTGGAATTGAACCTGGGACCCTTGAGTCCGCAGGCCGACGCTCTATCCACTGAGCCAAACCGGTTAGGGCGGATTCTTCCTTCTTAATAAAGATTTTCAACTTCCACCTCACTGGCTTCCCACCCTCTCCACACCTTGCTCTGCAGGAGAGAGGCCTCATTGCTTGGTTCCTTGTGCCAGGCCCACCTCTGAGGCCACTGGTCTTCATGCATCTTTGAGTCAAATACTCACCTGGAATTAGAACAACAACCACCCAAACAGTACCAAGGACATTGTTCACTTGTCTCTTGACTTACCTGATGTCAGGAACACAGATTATTGCTCATCTCAGCTCTGGAAGGCGGGTGTGACTCTTGTCCGTGACCTGTAGATATGGGAACAGATTCAGAGAAGTGAAATACTGACAGAGCTGGGACTCGTCAGCTCTAAGTTCTAAACCCATGCCTTTAGCTGCTAAAATATAAAAGAAGTCAGGCCACAGGGTCATGGTATTCAAAGCCCAGAGACCTTCGCAAGTGGATGCCCTGAGAGGTCACCTGTAGGGATGGTGGATGCCTGGTGACTTTTCAGGAGGGGTCTTTTCACCAACAGGCCTTCAGCGCACATCATCTCTTGGCACACAATGGAGGTTAGTATATCTAGCCTATTAAACACCATTTGTGGGTGAATGGAAGATGTGTAGCAAAATGCTACACTTCAGACTTCAAAGCAATTATGTAATGATAGAAATAGTACCGGGCATGGTGCTCATACTCCAGCCCTGGGACATACTGACCTTTACGTTCTGGACAGATCACTCAATCTTTTACTTGGCTCATCTTTAAAACGGGTTGATATCAATTTTAAAAGAAAAATTGCACAGAATTATATTTTACAGAAGATGAGATCATTTTGATAAATGCTTGGTATTTGATAGGAATTGAGTATTTTTGTTATTGTTGTTAATCCTCACCTGAGGGTATTTTTTCCATGGGTTTATTTTTAGAGAGAATGGGAGGAAGAGGAAAAGAGAAAGACACATTGATTGGTTGCCTCCTCCATGCACTCTGGTTCTGGGGAATGAACCTGCAACAGGCTTTGTGCCCTTGACCAGGAATTGAACCCACAACCCTTCGATCCATATGCTGATGCTGTAACCAGTGAGCAATACTGGCCAGGGCCGAATGAATATATTAATAGCTTGTTTTTCATTTCTGCAAAGAAAGACGGCATCTGGCCACTTAAAAAAAAAAGGAGAAACTCTGAATTGAAGTATAATACGCACAGGAAAGTACAGAAATAATGTGTTCGGCTGAATCGGTTATCTCAAAATGAACTCACTGGTGAAACTACCTCCCTACTCAAGAAGCAGAACACTGCCCACATCCTGGCAGCCCCACCCCTGCTCTTGTCATCACTGACTCTTCCTCCTGTAACTACTGTGGTGACTTCTAGCACTCTGCATTGCTTATGCTTACTTCTGTTTGTCTTTAGCTTTGTGTAAATAAAGTTATGTATAATGTATTCTTCTATGCCTGGCTTCTTTTGCTAAATTATGCTTGTAAGATTCATTGTTATAATTGCATGTGGGTGTAGTGTGTTCATTTTGAAAGCTGTAGTGTGTTTCATTATATAAGTGTGTCATTTTAGTTATTTTACAGTCAATGGGTATTTGTCTTCACTTTTCAACAATTACAAATAATGTTCTTGCATGTGTATTTTGATTAATACGTGCACATGTGGAGTTGCTGGGTCACTAGATGTCTTTAATCTGTCTAGACAATGCCAAGTGGATTCCAAATGGTTTCCCATTTCTGCCAGGAGTGTGTGACTGCCTGTTGCTCCTCAGCCTAGCCTATCCTTAGTATTTTCAGTCATTTGAATTGTGATGAGTTTGTAGAGGTCTGTGCTTGCCTTTCCTTAACTACTAATGGGGTTGAGCCCCTTTCCTGTGTTTGTGGACATTTGGATATCCTCTTTCATAAGACTCTTGTCTATAGTCTCTTGTTCATTTTTTCGATTGAATTCTGGCCTTTTCTTAGTTTGAATTTCTTTATGTGTATTCTATAATAGCCTGTAGCTAATTATGTGTTGCAAATATTATCTCCTAGTCTTTGGCTTAACTTTTCACTGCCTTAATAATATCTAATCTAATAAAAGAGTAATATGCAAATTAACCATCACTCCAAGACACCTAAGCCATGCCCATGAGCCAAGCCATGCCCACCAGCCAATCAGAGCAGTTGTATGCAAATTAACCCAGCCAAGATGGCAGCTGGTAGCCACAGAGCTAGAGCAAACAGGAGGCTTCCTTTTACCAGTGATGGAGGAAACTGCCTGCCTAACCTGGCTGTGGCCTTCCACTCAAGGCAACAATGTTTCAATTATAGAAGATAAATAAACCCCAGAAACCTGATTCCAGCCAGCCTTGCTAGGATGTTGGGTCAATGGGAGCTGTGGCCAGCCTGCAAACAGACCTCAGCCCCTCACCCAGGCTGAACAGGCACCCCAGGGGGAGGATACCAACCTTGAAGGGGCTGTGGCCAGCCTGCAAACAGCCATCAGCTCCCCACCCAGGCTGGCCAGGCACCCCAGTAGGAACCCGAACCCTGGAGGGAATGTGGGCAGCCTGAAAACGGCCCTCAGCCCCTCATCCAGGCTGGCCAGGCACACCAGCAGGTGGGCATTCCCCAAGGGGTCCCAGACTGTGAGAGGACACAGGCTGGACTGAGGGACCCCCTGAGTGCACAAATTTTTGTGCACTGGGTCCCTAGTCATTTAATAAAAAGAAGTTCTCAATTTAAAGTAGCCCGATTTTCTTAATTTCTTTTCTTTGGTTAGTGCCTTTTGTTCTCTATTCAGGAAATATTTCTTAACCACAAAATCATCTAGAAGATTTTTACTTGCATTATCTTCTAGAAATGTTGTTTTTATTTTCATATTTACCACTATGAAATGGACTTTTACATAAGACATACTAGGAGTCTAGTTCATTTTTCTGTCCTTTTGTGATTCCATGCCCTCTCTCCTTAATGGAAAACAAATGAGACTATGGCCTGAAGAAGATATGACTCTCTCTTCATACATTCGTCCTTTCTATATAGTACTACATTTTCCCTAACTTACACTCCATGTCTCTTGAGTTTATTGGAGACATAGAATTGAGTTTCTTAAATAACATTTTAGTACTCTTGCTTCTTAATGAGATTAGGACTAAAACATTCTACAATACCCTTGAAGAGAACAGAGCAGTTATAAAAGATGTATTCACAGAGCTGCAGATTCTTCTTTTCAAAATTCCTCCTACTGTTCTCTGATAATTCACTCTTGAGCCCATATCACTCTCAGTACCTGAACTTAATCAGGAATGATCTCTTCTGTGCGATGGTGAGCAAACATGAAAGAAAGAAGATTTCTCATTTTTTATAATAGGACTTGGTAGGTGTTGTGAAAACAAGAGCAGGCTACGCATTGCTTGTTGCATCTTTTGTTTAGTAAAGAGCTTTTCCATGGCTGGTTAAAAACGCAGTCAGGACAGGCGATCTTATGAAATAGGCATCCTTTAGATTTTTTTTTTTTTTGGTGCTACTACTTTACTTTCCAAATGAAACATTGTTCTGCACAAAACCTTTGGTCCACCAGTGGAAATGTATTAGAGAATGCACACGTGGGAGCTTGCACTGACGCCTCGCACACAGGCCTCCCAGGCCATTGTCCTTCCTGCCATCTTCTGGGCCCCTGCTTATCATCGTTTTAATGGTCACATCTTTGTGTTTCCCCGAACAGTGGCATTTTTAAGTTGCAGGTCAGAAATACAAAGATGCCCATGCTTTGCTTTCTAGAGTTGCCGAAAAGGAAGAGCCACCCAAGGAACACGGTGTGAGGTGTCTGCCAGAGGCTGGCTCCATCATGACTTCCATCCCTTTCGAAGTCTTCAGCGGAGCCCTGTTTTCCTGTCTCGGTGCAGCTGGCAGTTTGTGAAGGGCAGGCACATTAATAAAGGCGCACTCTAAGGAAGGCAGGGAAAGGCCAGCTAGTGCTGCCCAACTGGTTTTAAAAGACTTCTGGCTTCTAGAGCTGTGGGGGTATGTTCATAGTCACAATTGTTAGAGTTACCTTGCAACTTAGTTAAAAAAAAAACCAATGTGCTTTTTCTCTAGCATTGGCCTTTTAAAATGTCAGTAACTTTGTTAATTCCAAACCAATTATTTTCACACCTTTCAAAGCATAAACTCACACTGGTCATATGTATCTTTATGTTGGAATATAATAAAAACATATGCATGTATATATACTCACGCATTCATACATTTGCTTATTACTTCCATTTCTAGGAACAATACTATTTTTTCATTACTTTAATGTGTTCAAGATTGGTCAGTGTTAAATGCTGCTGGTAAAAGGATTAGTAAGACAGGGATCCTGGCTTTAAAGAGATTTTTAACTGATAGAATATGTATGCTAATCAAAAGGGAAGCACGGCCTATGGTATTTTCACTTTGAATGTTCAGAAAATACTACTTAGAATCTAAAACTTATGGTGAGGATATTCTGAAACATCCCCACTCCCTAGGCCCCAACTCTATAAGGCCACATTCTGGGTATAAATTTGTGATAGAATTAAGAAAGACCTCTGCTCCCAAAGTACTCGCAGTCAATGTGCTGCTCTTTCTAGCTTGGCACAGATTCAAAATCACGAGTCTGTGAAGGCAGGTCAGGCGATTTTTATTCTTATATGGCCGTGCTTCATCTCACTGGCTTGATTTACCATTTTCCTGTATAACTTCTCAGAGTTAAAACACCGTTGTATCTAGGACCTTGAAATATTTTCTGTTCTGGTATTAAGGAAGCGGACCGCCTTCACTGGGATTGGAAGTGAAGTGCTCACAGGCAGTCGCTCTTTTACTAAAAGAATGCTGGGTGGAAAGCCCTTCCTTTCATTGGATCCTGTGTAAGTGTGGCTTCTTCCAGCCAATGAGTGGTATTAGGTCTTAGACACCATTGCATGTCGGGTACAGTTTTTGATGTAGTGATATAAAATTAAATGTGCATTATTGTGTCGAGCCGGCACAGCCATAGCATACTCAGCCCCAGGGCGCCTTATGTGCCACGCCAGCTCAGCCAGGTTCAGTGAGCCTGAGAGGGGGCAGTGAAGGATGGAGAAAAGACAGACAAGAGACTAAAAACTGGGTCTGGGTGGGACACTGCTCCTGGATGGAGAGACAGCACCAGCACCCACAAGCTGTGTCTTCATTTTATAGCAGATTCCATGAGACAAAGTAAGGGAGAGGCCAAGATGTTTACAGCATTCTCGTGGGTTTCGATCCTACCCCATTACATGCACCTGAACTCTATCAAGCCCACAGCACTCAGGCACGTGGGGCCACATGTTCGGACCATAGGTTCGAGCTCACAACCATAGCTGTCGGCTATAATTGTGCTGGGAGGGCTTTGCCCTCCAAGCTGGGACTTGCACGTGGCCATGAGAGGACTGTGCCCTCTCATTAGTCCGAGGCTTGAACCTGTCCAAGCACTGTAGCCGCTCTCCACACATTATGTTAACATAGTGTGGTTTTTTTTTCCTTTTTCTGTGTTTTTGCCTCAGCAATGATCAAATATATGGATTGTTCATGTTAAAAATTTGTGGTACATGGAGATTTAAATACACTAAGAACAAGCATGGTCAAGCACAGAATGTCCCTGGCCATTAATATTAAGGCTTTCATGAATTACTAGGGAAGGAGAAAGATGCCAGTTCTTCACGAATTGATTAATGGGGCAGATGTAATTCCTCTTAAGAACCTCAGTTCCTTTTCTGGAACTTGATTAAATCATATAAAAATTCACCAAAGGGACAAAAACAAGAACTAAGAAAATATTGATAAGATAGCAGTAGAGTAGGTGGATATTCCACTTACCTTCTCCTGGACCAAATAGGAATTACAACTAAAATACAACTCGACACCAAAAAAAAGAAACAATCCAATTAAAAAATGGGCAAGGACCTGAAGAGCTATTTCTCCAAAGAGAACATGAAGATGGCCAGTAAACATGTGAAAAGATGCTCAGTGTCACAGTCAAAAGAGAGATGCAAATTAAAACCGTAATTAATTATCACCTCATCTGTCATAATGTCTATCATCAGTAAATCAACAAACAACAAATGTTGGTGAGAATATGGTGAAAAGGGAACCCTTGTGCACAGGTGGCTGCTATGCACAGTTGGTTCACCCACTGTTGAAAGCAGTATGGAGTTACCTCAAAAAATTAAAAATGAAACTGCCTTATGACCCAGCAATTTCACTCCTGGGAATATATTCAAAGAATCCAGAAGCCCTAATTTAATAGAATATATATACCCTCATGCTCATTGCAGGGTTATTTACAGTAACCAGTTTGGAACCTGCCCAAGTGCCATTACCAGATGAGTGGATAAAAAAGCAGTGGTACAGTTACAAAAGGAGTAGCATTTGGGCATAAAAAGGACATCTTACCTTATGTAACAGCATGGGTGGACCTGGGAAGTATTGTACTGTTACTATAGGCCCAGTGCACAAAATTTGTGCACTTGAAGCGGGGGGAGCGGGTGTCCCTCAGCCAGGCCTGCACCTTCTCTCAGTCCACAAGCCCTCGGGGGATGTCCTTCAGTTGGACATCCTTAGTGCTGCCACGAAGGCAGGAGAGGCTCCCACCATGGCTGCTGCACTAACCAGCTGTAAGCCTGGCTTCTAGCTGAGCAGTGCTCCCCTTGTGGGAGTGCACTGACTACCAGGGGGCAGCTTCTGCATTGAGCATCTGCCCCCTGGTGGTCAGTGTGCATCATCACAACTGATCGTTCTGCCAAGCTGTTTATTTGCATATTAGCCATTTATTATATAGGATACTAAGTAAAATAAGCCAGTCAGAGAAATAAAAATATGATTTTCCTTAAATGTGGAATCTTAATGAACATAATAAACTACCAAACAAAATAGAAACAGACTCATAAATTCATAGAACAGATTGACAGCTGTTAGTGTGGAAGGGGTTGATGGGCTGGGTGAGAAAAGTAAAGGGATTAATACAGATAGACAACAGTATGGTGTTCACCAGAGGGATGGGGGGAGGTAGAGTGGGTAAAAGGGGGATAAATGGTGATGGAAGGAGACTTGAATTGAGGTGGTGAACACACAATACCATATACAGATGATGTGTTACAGAATTGTACACTTGAAACCTATATAATTTTATCATATAAAGTCACATGAATAAATTCAACAAAAAGAAAAAAAGAAAATATTGACACAGCAAGTAATGGGTGAAAGGTTTGCCCCATGAGCTATTAAAAACTACATTGATCCAATGGTTAAAAAGTGTGTTGTGCCCTGACCAGTAGCTCAATGGTTAGAGCCTTGGCATGCAGACTAAGGGGTCAGGCATTTGATTCCCAATCAAAGGCTCAAACCTCAGTAGCAGGTTCCCCAGCAACAGTAGGGGAACATGCAAGAGGCAGTCAATTGATGTGTGTCTCTAATGTCGATGTTGCTTTCTCTCCTCTCTCTCTCTCTCTCTCTCTCTCTCTCTCTCTCTCTCTCTCTCTCTCTCTTTCTCTCTTTTCCTCTCTCTCTTTCCCCCCTCCCTCCCACTCTCTCTCAAAATCAATGGAAAAAAAATATCCTGAGGATTATAAAAAAGAATGTTGTAAGTTATTCAATCTAATTTATGTACATGATTTTAATAGAAATATGTATGGATATAATATTTAATTATCTACCTATTTACCTACCTGAATCCAATCCTAATATTTAAATCTATCTCAGTCTATACATCTATCTATAATCTATATATATTTGGAACATTTACCAAGAAAATATGCAGGAACCATATAAAAGAATCTATAGAATTACTGGGCAGTATAAAACATTATATCTCTACATGAGAATAAACTTGTAGAGCAATACGAATTATATCTCTACATGAGAATAAACTTGTAGAGCAATACGAATTTTTTTACATACTTTGTAGTACACTTTATTACATAAAGTATTCAATGAATGTTTCATAATTAAGGAAGCTGATGGTACTTTGTAATCAGTTATTGAAAGGCTTATTGCATCATGAGGTGTAATCTGAATAAGTATTAATATCTAGAAAGTAAGAATCTATTTGGAGGACATATGGAGGAGGAAAAACTTTGAAGTTTGCCCAAGCATTACATCTTGGTGAAAGACTAAAGTAAAATAAAATAAAATAAAATATTAAATATAGTAGCTTGGGAAAAGGGAAAACGTCATCTGGATTCAACACTTTTTGTAATATTCTCATTGATTGGTAGGAAGAGCAATGTCAGCTAGGAAAAATCTGGCATGTCAGGTATTACATTCAAAGCAACAGGAAATTGGGAAGAAATGCAGATTTGTAAGGGAGAGAGAAATTTAGAGCAGGATTTAATGATTGTTCCCCTAAGAGATGATTCAACACAATTTTTCTCAGTGTAATTGCTCACAAATATGGGAATTCAACTGAAGCTTAATTCCAGGAATCAGTTCATGCTTTTCCTGTTAGATCCATCCCTCCTGGGTTTTAGATCACTATGCCTGAATTTGCCCCAGGGATGCAGAGTGCATCATTTTTCACTCATGTCTTCCTTTATTTAATATTTATGAAATGCCTACTAAGTGACACAGTAGTGCTAAGTGCTGCTGATTTCACAGGAAACACCGCCCCCCCGCCCCCGTTTCTGCTCTCTCCAGAAGAGAGGATCGGAAGTACTGCTATGTCCAGAGAACATGGTGTAAGGGCTGTGTAGTAGCTGGAGAAAGTGCGTGTAGATCATAACATTTGTGTCGACTACATAACATTTAAGTCACGATAAGGAGTTGAGACTCAATCGTAAGAGAAACATGGCACGATTGGAGGTCGTTCAGCAATGGGAGCGCAAGGCCGTGCTTGTGTTTTGGGAAGAGCATTTCGTCTGCAGTGCTGAGTGGAGATTGGAAAGGGACCAGCCTGGAAGCTGGAAGGTCATGGGGGCTTTCGTAGTAATTTAGACTGCAGAAGACAGTTTTAGGTAGGGTACACAGGTTATATGTTTTGGGATACTTTTTAAGAAAAATAACAGAAAAACTATAAGCCAAAATGAGATACAAGGCTGTAGTAGGAGACCTAAGACTCATGAGTTCTTTCCTATGTTCATCTCTTAAGTCCAGGGAAGTGACATTGGTGGTCTGAACTATGGTGGTGGCATTGGGGAAGAAGAGACGTGAATGCATGAGGAAATGAAAGACTAGTGATTGGTTGTTTAAAATGAGAAGTGGGAACTATAGAAGATAATGTTTAGGCTCTGGCTTGTTTGCTCAGCTGGTTAGAAAGTTATCCAGATATGGTTTGATCCCCAGTCAGGGCATATACAAGAGGCAACCATTGAATGTATAAATAAGTGGAACAGCAAATCGATGTTTCTCTCTCTCAATCAATAAATTTTAAAAAAGAAGATGATGGTACATTTTCTGGCTTGAGCAACCAATTGAGTAGATAGAGGGTCTATTCACTGAGAGAGGAAACACAGGAGGAGGAGCCGGTTTTGGTTATAAAGCTCAAGATATTTGAAGTTATTTTGCTTCTGATGTAGTTCAATTAATTTTGGCAACTTGTGTGTTAAACATCCTGAGAATGGAAACAGTGCTTCATCAAATGTGATTCCTGAAGTAGATTTAAACCTGTATGATTACTAGTTAAGTGATTGTTGCCTTACAACAGTATTGTCTACATCTGAAAACTAAGGCTGGCTTATGTAGGACTTACTTTTTTTTCTCACTTTTAAGGATCATTTTTTCCTGGTCCCTAGCACCATACTATTGGGACATGTGCTGCTTAGCTAGCAGGTTACCTGGAAGGTTTTCAGTCCTCTGGGGATGAGGAATTCTTGGATGTGTGTATAGGGTTTCTCTAACGTAAGTCAGGGTCTGAGCTTCCTTTGGTTGTTAGTCCATAGTCTTGAACTGATTATGCAATGCACTGAGGACCTGCTAAATATAATGTTTTAAAGTTCAATGGAAAATTTCCTTCTCCATTGTCTTTTAATTTTCAAATGGCTGAACAAATTATTGTTACACTTTTTCATAAAAATAAAGAAAAACATAGCTTCCAAATAATATAAAAATCACCCTGCTGGGAAAGTTTTAGACAGTTACCAAATAACTTACTACTACAGCGGATAATAATAGAGACTGTTTTGCCACCTAAAATACAGCATTTTCTACTATGGATGTTGTAATTACTATTTACAGCTAGATTATAGAGAAATCTGTGGGTGTCATGGAATTCAGTGTCAGAATTATGGAAACTCTGTTTACATAATTAAAGGGCTCCTTAGTCAATTCCTTCCTATTTTCTCATCTATTTAAGCAGATCATATATGTGCCAGTATTTCATTGCTAACTATGGTGCAGGAGACAACCAACTTTAAATCTTCTATTGCAGGATAATACTCATAATAACTGTGTAAAATATATGGTTTATAATTAGTGAATATGCCAAGGCTTTTCAAGAAGTGCATTAGATATGGCATAGATACAAATTTTTGCTTCATTAAATGACTATATTTCGCTGCTTTTGCACATGTAATTTTTCTGTTTGATAGCAGGATTACTTTACAGCTTCTTATTGAGAATACCTTTTTTTTTATTAGAACCTTTTCTGAAGTTTTATTGAAGCTCTTGGTGACCTATTTCTAATGATTGTAGAGCTCTAAAATTCCCTCTTCCTTATTTAAGTAGCTTCAACTTCTGTTTGATTAGTGGCTTTGGAAGTAGATTCACAATCTAATTTTAGGAAGGAAGTCTTTTCTTACAGGAGAAACAAATTCAGAAATAACCTTGCATACCACAGGATGCCTATGAATTATGGAAATGGTCCCTTTTCCCACACCATTTACTAGGTGAAGAGAGGAGATGACTCCCCTTCATTGCAATTTGTTCTCAGTTGCATCTGTGCAGAAAATTTCTCATTAATATCCTCTTTAATGAGCACTGAGGACCGAGATGGGTAAGTTCAGTGGTGATCTGGCAAACAATTTTAATACAATGTGAAGTGCTCTAATTCCACAGCCCCTGTGGAAACACAGTGAGATGCTGCCTCTAGGTGTTTGGGAATGGATGGGAAGTGTGCAAGCATCCAAGAGCCCTATGCTCAGGTAAGGTTAGAATTCTTACCTGAAGTGTGCAGTAGCCATGATGTAAAGATCCAGATGGTGATTGTGTTGAGCCCTGAAAAGTGTGTAGATTTCACCTACTAGAAGGCTCTCCCATCAGAGCAGTCTGCTATTAATTCTTATTAGCATTTTCCCCAGCTACAATAAATTTTTAACTTTAGAGAAACACATAGACTTGAAAAGACGAAAACAGTTTAGCATATATAAAAAGCAAATCTCCACTGTGTGTTCTTTGTTTTCCTCCCTATTCCCAACCCCTATTCATACCTCTCTGTCTGCAAGTTTGATGTTAATTCTCTGAGAGCTTTTCCTGTGCATTTACATCTCTACTCATCCTACCTCTTTCTGATTAGCTTCATTGTTATGTACCTTGCATGGCTTATGGACACTTTCATGGGCATATTTCAGTCTGCCCTATTCATTTGAGCAGCCACCTCTCATTCTAGTATGAATGTATCATAATTCCTTTAACCATTATCTACATAGGCTATAATTTTCTACATTACAAACAGTGCTGCATTGAGGACCCATAGCCATAGTCTCCTTACTTAGTCCCCTATTGTCCTGTCCTCCCTGCCGCCCATCTATCTAATCTGTATCTTTGTGCACATGTGTATTTCTGTAGGATGGATCCTGGAAGTAAATTTGTTAAGTCAATTTGAATATTGACACATAGTCCAGAATTTCCCTTCCCAAAATTGCACCAGCTTATATTACCATCAAGAATTTAGTGGTGCTTATTTAACAACCCTGTTTAGTGATGTTTATTTAATAACCATGTATTAGTCTATTTGATTGGATAAAATGGTAAATCATCATCATTATCATATTATTATTATTGTTCTTTTGCTATTGTTCCTGAAATGGTGAGCTTGAATATATTTTCACATGTTCCTTGGTTTAGTGAGTTTGCTCTATTTTTCTTGTTGATTTTTGTAAGGTTTATTTTTTCTTAATGATTTGTATAGTCTCTTTAGACAGTAGTGCTATTATATTTTTGTCGGTTTATATGTTTTGCAGATATTTCTTCTAAGGGTACCACTTATTTTTTAGATCTGTCTTTTGTGACAAAAAAATGTGAAATTCTGATGCAGGAAAATCTGTTATTCTTTTCCTTTGAGGTTTCTGCATTACATTTCTTGCCTAAGAAGGTCTTTACCAGATCAAGGCTAGAAATATATTCTTTTAAAATCTCTTCTGGCACTTTTATAGTTCTTTATATTAGATTTCAATACTTACAAATTTTAATTTTGCATAAGATGTAAGTTATGCTCATATTTCTGGCAAACACCACACTTATATCATCTTTCCATTTAGATAGTTAGATCCTATTTCCCAGTCTCCTGTGCAGCTGCGTGAGGCCATATGTCTGAATTGCAGCCACTAGACTGAGAATAGAAGTGATGACCATCACTAACAGTCTTGACCTACAACAAACTTACAAGAGAGATCCTCTTCCAAAATGACCTTGGAGGACTTGTGTTGAAGATGGCAAAGTCAATCTGGGATATGTCTAAATCCAAGAATCACCACTTGGAGGAGAGCCACGCATCAATGTTAGACTGTATGTGAGCAAGAAATTAACTTCTTTCTACAGATTTAAGCCTCTGAGATTTTGGGGTCTGTTTTTTACAGCAGCTATACAATCCACACACAGAGGTAGATCATAACATTTCCCCAGCTGCAAGGTCAGTCATTCCAACACACTATTCAGCAATCTGGCCTTTATCCTCGAATTTGAAATTCTATCTTTTAGCATTCTCCAAATTTCCATAATTATAAGAGTTATTCTGGACTCGATTTTGTTTTATTGGACTACCTACATATTCAGAGAAGAACACACCACATACTCATATTTTATTTACTGCAGCTTGTAATTGTTCTTGGCGTCTGGTAGCAGAGTGATGTTTTCAATTTCAGATCTGTCTTGCACCTTCAAAATCTTTCTATAACCTTTAGGCTGTAATACAACATTCCTAATGCAATCTTTAATGCCTTGAATGATTTGGCCACTGTCTGTTTTTCTACCTGTATTTCTCTTTGCTGCTTACTGAGCTTCAGCTTCTTTAATTTTTTTTTTGCAAATGCAAAGTATCCTATATTCTGTGGACCTTCACTAATGTTATTTCATTCGTCTGAAAGAGTCCCATATTTTATGTCTCAGATTTAAGAATGCTTCATTAGTGGAGATTTTTTCTGACCTCCTATCAAGACAAGGTCCCATGATTAGCCAGTGTGACAGCCGTCTTGCATTGCAGTTATTATAATTTGAAATTTATTTGTAATACTACTATTATGATTATAATATTTTCTCCTCTCCTGGACTTAAGAGCCATGAAGTTGGGATAGCATTTTTCATTATGATGTATCTACAGCAGCAAACACAGTACTTGACACATAGTGAATTCATGATAAATATTTGGAACCTCCCAGGATGAGCACTGCCAGGTGAAGGGGCGCATCTATGGGACTTCGATGGGCCCTGCACACCGCCCTCCCAGAAGGGCCTTTCCCCTTCTCTCCAGAGGATCTGCTGGGGCCTCTGCTGCCTCGCTTTGTCCCCAGGGCTGGTCACCATCGAAGCAGAAGCCTGTCAGTCTGATGGGGACAGTGACCTCCCCACAGTGTTGACAGTGTGTGTGTGTGTGTCCCCATCAGTGAGGTCGGGCATTTCTGACGTGTACTGGTATGTGCACTGCCTCTCATTTGAGGTGCATGTGTCTGCCCTCTGACACTTTAGAACACACTGACTTTGCAGGGTTGTCAGGGGTGTGAGACTTCCCTCTGACCATCGGTTGTGAAGAATACTTTCCAGCTTGGGATTTGTCTTTTCAGATTCCTTCATTTTTTTCTCATTTTGGGGTTGGGAAGAGCCAACCATTGCCCCACCGGCTTCTGGCCCGGGGAGTCACACTTAGCACAGTGATCTCTACCCTGAGGTGGTTGGTGCACACACTTACTAAAGGGCTTCTCTCTTACATCTGATCTCTAATCCATCTGGGATTTCCCTTTCAAATAGCAAAAATGCTGTTTCACATAAGAACAAACACAAGTATGTGAGCAGACACAAGCAGTGCCAATTCTAAGCTGCATTTAGAGGAAACGCCCTGAATCCATACGGAGCAGACACGAAAGCAGACCAGGGGCTGCCAGGGCAGGAGGCGTGGAAGGGAGTACTGTTGATGCAGTTTCCTTTTGTTTTTTAAGCATGTTTTTATTTATTATTTTGAGACAGTGGAAGCGAGAGGGTTAGTTAGAAACATGATGAGAGAGTAGCATCAATTGGCTGCTTCCTGCATGCCTCCTATTGGCCTTGTACCCTGACCAGGAATCGAACTGTGATCTCTTGGTTCATGGGTCAATGCTCAACCACTGAGCAACACCAGCTGGGCCAGGGTTTCCTTTTGGGTGAAGATTCTGCAACTACATAGTGGTGCTGGTTGCACAGCATCAAGAGCGTACTTCATGCTCAGGAATGACACAATTTAAAAGAGAAACACTTAATTTCTTAACATCACACCAATAATTAAGTATAAAAAAGAAATTAATTAATGCCCCCAAATGATAAATAATACATATAATAAAATAAATAAACTGCATCACACCATGAAGACAAGAAATAGGTAACAATTACAGAAAATAAGAGAAAATGGTGAAAGAGTGGGGGTGAAACAAACACTTCTGGTGGCAGAAAGAACTCAGATTCCAAAAGCAGCTCTGTGTCTGCCCAGGACGCCTCTTCCAGCCAGTCCTCTGGGTCAGGAACCAGGGCAGGTTTGGGGGAGGGAGTTTCAGGCAGGGGTGCTGGGGCCTCAGTTGGATAAGAGGCTGACAGGCGGCCCCTGTCCAGAGCTGCAGCTGGAGCTGCTGCTGGTGATGGCACAACAGCTGGAAGTGGATATCTCTCCAGGTCTGGAGCAGCGTCCAGGTCTGTGCCTGCTTGGGGCTGCTCAGGATGTAACCAGAAGCAGGCTCTGCCTCCTGGGCTGGTGTCTTTGTGAATTCTAGAGGAGAAAAGATCACCCACGTGCCTGCATTTCCACATGTTCCTCTCCTCCTCTCTACTGTCCCCTCTATCCTCCCCCATCCCAGAACACAGCCTCAGCCCAGGACCCACCACAGGATGTCCTCCCTGCTGGCAGTCTAGCAGATGGATGGTCTGAGGCAGGTCCTGGCCCCTGGCCAGCCTCTGGGGGTTCTCAGTGTGTGTCTAGCACCGACCCCTCCCCATAAGCTCGCATGCACCTCCACCCCACATCCCCCCCACCTTCTCACCCTTGGGCTCTGCCTCCTTGAGCTCCAGGCCCTGTGGCCGGGTTTGTGGAGGGTGGAGCATGGGCATGGTGCGCCAGGATGGGGCTGGACATTGTGAGCTGCCTGTGGAGCCTGGGCAGCTTTGGGGGAGGAATATTTTTCTGCCTAACCAGAGGCCCAGGTTCCCCAGGTCCCCAGGTGGCCACACTCAGTCTGGGCCTGCTCTGGTGCTCAGTGGTGTGGCTCACCAGCCCCTCACTGGTGGGCATGGGTTGGGGGTCTTTGTTGACCAGCTGCTGCTCCTCCATGTCCTGGGTTGAGTTCTGTCATGACTGACTGATAGCCGGTTGGGGGTACCTCAAGCTGTGCTACGATCCAGTTGCTGCTGCTTCTGCCCCCTAGACATTCTGTTTCCGGATCAGGCCCAGCCCTGTGTCTGCACAGACTTCCGCCCAGGGGAAATGAGATTCTCCTCCAGGGCTCGGGATAGACCTCGGGCAGTTTAACCTCTACCCAGTCAGGCTTACCCTGGGGTGTGAGATTGACAGGCCTGCAAAGCTTTTGACTCCTTCTCTATTTATTTTTTGGGCCAGGCACTCCCTGTGTGAACCCCCTTACACACACACACACACACACACACACACACACACACGCGGAGGGGACATGAGTCTGCTCAGGTGGGATCAGAGTGGTGGCCTGGCCCAAACAAAACCTCCTGGGGCCTCCCTGTGTTACCTCTGGGTCCCACCTTGAAAAGAGCCATAGGCATCTGGGCTGAGTTTGGAACCAGCAGCAGGACTGGCTGTTACTACTGGCTCTTTGGTGATCACAATCTCGGGACTTAGGCATGCAATAGCAGAACATGTTGTAGGTTGTAGATGAGCTGGGTAAGGGCTGTTTTAGAATGTGGCTGCCTGCATACCAGGGTTCCAAGTCCTGTTGGGCTTCATTGTCAGGAAGTGAGGTCCCTGCCTGGGTTCCCCACCCTGAGGCTGATAGGTGCGGCTCTTATCTGCCTAGAAATGCTGCCCCCTCAAAACAGAGAACAGGTTGTGGAGGTGGCGACTTCCCAGGGTCTCTCTGGAGGAAGAGAGAGAAGCCCCTGATGGTAGGGGAGCAGGAGAGAGGGTGAGGATGACATTTTTTGGATGTCAGTCTTCTAACTGATTTTAAGTGTTTCCTATTTAGCATTTGTGGATTTAATAATAATTTTAATATAGATTTAGTTTTCAAGCTGTATGGAGGAAAATACCATATTTCTCTTCTTATACAAATAAGTGGAACCCAATATCTTGTATGTTGTGAGCACACATAAAGAATAAAAGATGCCTGAGTAAATTAACATAAATTCATTTAACAATATACTGGAGTGTACATATTCCGAAAGAGTAGAATAAAGCAATATGTACTACAGGTAAGACTTGAAGGCATTTAGTGACATTTACTTAAATAGGAAAAAACAGGTATATATTTTCAAATATCAGGATGATTAGATTTTATGTCAATAGAAAAGCCCAAGCAAAACATGATATTAGTCAATTTGACGTTATAAATTAATCATGCAAGAGTTTCTTACCCATATGTAAGAGGATGGAAGTCTAGGGACTCATGTAAATTGGATCCTGTGTCCAGATACAAGAATCCCTCAAGGTGTCTGTGCGTTTCCCTGGATATCACATCAGAGAAGATTCAGGTACTAGGCGTCTGGTCCGGGGCTGTGCCCAGACTTGGGAGGGAGTACTCAGAAGTACCTGAACTGCTCAGGGGACAGGGTGGAGCCTTGGAACTTCTATCTAGGACATCTGTCTAGGACATTCTATCTCCTCCTGAACTCTTTATCTTATTGAATTATTTTTATTATTTACTTCTTAAAAATTTAGCCGAGATTTATACCCTTATAAGAAATTGTTCTTTTACAAACCCTTTCCTAATCTCCCTTGTGTGTCCTCAGTGTGCCTGTCAATTCTTAGGATGTGGCATCATCATATCATCATCATTATCACCATCATAGTTGTCATAATCATCTGCTACTAGTATTTATTTAAGTTACCAAGTCCTAGAAATTTTGCTCAATAATTTATATAGATTATAACATTTAATTCTTATCATTAAAAGGCAATGGAATTGTAAGTATTCTAATTTAGACATGTACACAGTATGTTTCTAATATTTTTGACTTGTCTTCCCTTTTACATATGTGAGTTCATTGAGGGCTTAGACAATCTATCTTTTACCTTGTACCTCTGCATCCCTGGCACTCAGAATGGCAATCATTACATGAAGCTTTACTCCAAATATTTGAATGAACCGTGGTTTAGTCTAGGTTGACCTAACTGCTAGATGTGGCTCTGTTATAATTATTTTTAAATAAAGTAACACTTAATTCTTATCATGGAAAGCCAGTACATTTCTGGAACAATCATTTATTTTATGAAACCCACTAAAATATTTGTCAAATTTAAATAAAATCTCCCTTGGGTTTTAGCTCTCTCTTCTGTATGTGTGTTTAATTCAAATGGGATGGAAGACTGATAATCATGGATTTCTGCTATTGGAAAAAATGGGATAAAGACTTCTTGGCAAAATAGTCACAGTTTTTCAACTTGCAAATTAAATTATAGTGTAGATTTGCTATCTTGCCCCCATTAACTTCTTGCCCTCCTTGGCTTTCTGAGCACCTTGGGGATCAGATTTCTGTGGCCCTGAAGAACAGGCTATCGATCACCCCTCTGCCTTGCCACTCTTACCTCTCAGTACAAATTGGGTTGTGTCAAATGGAGCTGGGAGATAATTAATTTATACTCACATTGAAATTAGATGCATTCTAAAAGGAGGCAATCACTTGGGCTTAGATCCCTGAGCTCTACCAATTTGGGGATGTGAATTCCTGAGCTAACATTCTAAAGTGGTAGAAATATTGTGTATATTACACATGTGTGAACCGGGGTGAGAAGGATTGGAAAGTACGGTTAAATAATTCTAGTCGTGCCCTTTCTAAAGTTTTTGTATGGTTTTCATCATATTGAATCTCATAGTTGAAATTAAACACTTTTTTTTAAGAAGGGAAAAGATAAAACTATCTTTATTTACAAATTACATGATCTTGTATCTAGAAATTTCTAAAGAATCCTCCCTCTGCCAAAAGCACACACACAGCTTTATTAGACCTAATACATCCAGTAAGGTAACAGAATACAAGATCAACATAAAAATTGTACTTTTATACACTAGCAATGAACAGTCGAAAAATATTAAAAACACAATGCCATTTACAATAGCATCAAAAAATAAAGTACTTAGTAATATATTTCACAAATTTAACCAAAGAGTATGACTTGTAACCTGAAAATTACAAAACACTATTGAAAAAAAAACCTTTAGAAACCTAAATAAATGGAATGATATTATTTGTTTGTGGATTGGAAGCTTTCTATTTTAAAAATGTCAATACTCCTAAAAAAAAAAAAAAAAAAAAAAATGTCAATACTCCTCAAATTGATCTATCAATTCTTCATAACTTCTGTCAAAAACTCAGATAGAAATTTTTTGCAGAAATAGACAAGCTAATCTTGAAATTTTTATGGAAATGCAAATGACCCACAATGGCTAAAACAACCTTGGAAAAAGATAACGAAATTGGGAGACTTATACTTTCTAATTTTAAAACTTACTAGAAAGCTAATGAAGATTGAGAGGTACTGGCATAAGGATGCACACAACAATATATGGAAATAACACATTCTTGAAATATTGGAAACTTCTTCAAACCCATGGAAATAGTGTGTGAAACATGAGATGACTGGGCAGGAGCATGTCTTTTCTATTACGACTATACCAGAGGCCCGATGCACAAAATTCGTGCAAGGGGGTTGGCTCTCTCAGCCCTGGCTTCATCCAGATGGTTGCCTGGAAGGTCATCCGATGGTTGTTCTGCTGTTAGGTCTAATTAGTATATTAGCTCTTTATTATATAGAATGTTTTCTTTCCCTACAATAGCTACAAGTGTATGTTCAATAAGTCATTTCCAGTTATAGCCTTGAGGACATCACTACTTTAGAATCAAAGATGTTATTATGAAATAAAGTGCAAGTCATGGCGCCATCTAATATTATAAAAGAGTAATATGCAAATTGACCATTACCTGAGACACCTAAGCCACACCCAGCAGCCAAGCCACGCCTCCTAGCCAACCAGAGCGGCTATATGCAAATTAGCCCAGCCAAGATGGAGGCCGGCAGCCATGGAGCTAGAGCAAACCAGAGGCTTCTGTTGCAACTGCCTGCCTAGACTGGCTGAGCCTCTGCTCATGGCCATGCCCATCAGCCAAGCCATGCCTCCCAGCCAATCAGAGCGGCTGTATGCAAATTAGTCCAGCCAAGATGGAGGCCAGCAGCCATGGAGCTAGAGCAAACCAGAGGCTTCTGTTGCAACTGCCTGCCTAGGCTGGCTGAGCCTCTGCTCACGGCCAGGCCCACCAGCCAATCAGAGTGGCTGAATGCAAATTAACCCAGCCAAGATGGAGGCTGGCAGGGCGGCTCTGCACTCCGAGGCTGGCATAGCTGTGCCAGGTGTGTCAGCTCAGTGGGGGAGTCCAGCCTGGGGCCTCCTCGGGGCATCCAGGAGTGCCCGTCCCAGATCCACTGCCTGGCTCGGCCCCCTGGGGGCCTCCACCAGGCATGCGGGAGAGTGGATCCTCCACGGGGCTTGCAGGAGCAGCCGTCCTGGGTTTGCTGCCTGGCTCTGCCCCGGGGGCCTCCTCGGGGGTGTGCAGGAGCACCCATCCAGGGTCTGCTGCCTTCATCCGCCTCCCCAGGGGCCTCCACAGTGCAGAGAATCTGAAGCCAGTCGGCTGCCCGGCTCTACCCCGGGTGTGTTTGTTCAGCAGCAGGGCCCCACCAAGGGATCCTGCACCAGTGTCCGCCCCTGGCTCACCACCCAGCTCTGCGCCAGGTGTGTCCCCTCAGCAGTGGGGGCCCACCAGGCGTGTGTGATCGTGGACCCTCCAGTGGGAAATGTCCAGGCCTGAACTCACCAGCCCTCCCACCACCCAGTGCACAAACCCTGAAGGGGCTGTGGGCAGCCTGAAAATGGCCCTCAGCCCCTCACCCAGGCTGGCCGGCATGCCAGCTCTCCCCTGAGGTGTCCCAGACTGCAAGAGGGCACAGGCCGGGCTGAGGGACTTCCCCCCCACCCCGAGTGCACAAATTTTTGTGCACCGGGCCCCTAGTTTATAATATGCTTATAAACAAGTGTTTGCTACTTATAATTCTACTTTCAAGCTAAAAAATATATTTGAAGCCCCGAGTCAGGGATCTTCTTGAGCAGAATGACAGGAGCCTCCAAGAAATAGGCATGGCCATTCCACTCCTCTGCCAGCCTTCCAGAAGCTCGTCGCTTACCACGATACAGATCAATTAGCATGCAATAAAGTGTCCGGGGGAAGTGATAGTCATTCCCAACACTAAGAGAGAAGAAGCGAATAGTTTGTCATTCTTCCCATGGGTTCATTTTTAATTCATTCTGATTACAGCAGTGAAAATATTTTCAGAGTGTAAGGGATGTACCATTTCTCCAGCACCTTGTAGCAGTCCTCTAAACATATGCTTGTGTGAGTCCCTCAAGTTTAGAAGACACCCTGATATTGATGCAGGGGGAGGATTTAGGCTCATATTGAGAGTCCACTGTTGTTTTGATCTTGTATCTAAGTTCTGTTTATCACAGCAGATTCTTTTTTTTTTTTAATTCTTTATTGTTGAAAGTATTACGTTTGTCCCCTTTTTCCCCAACCAGCCTGCCCCACCCCTGTCCCCCAGCCTAGGCTTTCCCCCGCCCCCTATTGTCTGTGTCCATTGGTTATCCTTATATGCACACAAGTTCTTTGGTTGATCTCTTACCAACCTCCCCCCTCCCCCGCCCTCTGAATTTTGATGGTCTGTTTTATGCTTCTATGCTCTTGGATATATTTTTGTTCCTCAGTTTATGTTTTTCATTATATTTCACAAATGAGTGAGGTCATGTGGTATTTTTCTTTTACTGACTGGCTTATTTCGCTTAGCATAATGCTCTCCAGGTCCATCCATGCTGTTGCAAACGATAAGAATTCCTTCTTTTTTACAACAATGTAGTATTCTATTGTGTAGCTGTACCACTCATCAGCTGATGGGCGCTTATGCTGTTTCCAAATCTCAGCTATTGTAAATTGTATTGCTATGAACATAGGGGTGCATATATCCTTTCTGATTGGTGTTTCTGGTTTCTTGGGATCTATTCCTAGAAGTAGGATTACTGGGTTAAATGGGAGTTCCATTTGTAATTTTTTGAGTAAACTCCATGCTGTTTTCCACAGTGGCTGCACCAGTCTGCATTCCCCCCAGCAGTGTACTAGGGATTTCTTTACTCCACATCTTAGCCAGCACGTGTCATTTGTTGATTTGTTGATGATAGCCATTCTGACAGGTGTGAGGTGGTACCTCATTGTTGTTTTGATTTGCATCTCTTGGATGATCAGTGACTTTGAGCATTTTTTCACAGACCTCTTGGCCTTCTGTATGGCTGCTTTCAAGAAGTGTCTATTTCGGTCCTTTGCCCATTTTTTTATTGGATTTTTTATCTTCCTTTTGTTATACATTTTGGATATTAAACCCTTATCAGATGTATCACAGCAAATTCTTGGCTAAATGATGTTTTTGTTACTGAAGTAGAATGAATAGTACGGACTATAGTATTGGTCAAATTTTTCAGAAGGAGCAAATGAAATGGACATATGAATTTTTCTTAGATGGGAGGCTTATTCATTTAGAGTAGAAGATATGTCACAAGAATTCTAGAACGTTTTTTAAAATATATTTTATTGATTTTTTTACAGAGAGGAAGAGAGAGGGATAGAGAGTTAGAAACATCGATCAGCTGCCTCCTGCACACCTCCTACTGGGGATGTGCCTGCAACCAACACATGCCCTTGACCAGAATCGAACCTGGGACCTTTCAGTCTGTAGGCCAACACTCAGCCAAACCAGTTAGGGCTAGAACTTTTTTTTTTTAAATATATTTTATTGATTTTTTACAGAGAGGAAGGGAGAAGGATAGAGAGTCAGAAACATCGATGAGAGAGAAACATCCATCAGCTGCCTCCTGCATGGCCCCTACTGGAGAGCGCCCACAACCAAGGTACATGCCCTTGACCGGAATGAACCTGGGACCCTTGAGTCCGCAGGCCCGATGCTCTATCCACTGAGCCAAACTGGTCAGGGCTAGAACTTTTTTTTTTTTTTTTAATGCTGATACTTGTATTTAAAAGGTGTTCAAAAATATATTTTAAACATGAAAAAACTTCTATTAAGATCTAAATTAGTTCAGGTGATCTTCAGGAATCAATTATTTTCAGTCAGATTTCTCCCAAGATATGATTGCGAAGATTCTGCATATAATGGGCAAATTGAGTAATCAATTCATTGAGCACCTGCTGTGTGCCAGGCACACTGAGGGTAATTGAAGTAAAGAAAACTTGGTGCCTGACCTTAGGCATTATTCTTCAAGCACAAATCTTACCGGAAGAAGAGAATTCTAGGTAAGTCTTTTGTTATTTTTAAGTAGGAGGCTGGGGACAGAAGGAAGCTTAAAGAGAGACTGTAGTTGCCTTGATGACTGTGGAAAGGAGACTAAGTGGCGATTTTGCCCAGGGCTCCTGTGATAAGGGAGTGACGTTTGAGGAGGCTAACGTTTCATGATGTCAGGTTGCGAAGAAATACTGGGTAGTACATTCTGATCTCTTTAAGAGGTAGCATAAAGTGCTATACAGTAATTCTTTGGCCTGATGTGATGGTTTAGTTTTCTTTGAAACGTCATCTTTTCTCTGGGGCCAGCACAGCCTGAGTGTCAGCATACAGCATGCTAAGTCCTTTTCTTGTGCCTAAATGTGGAAGGTAAAGAAAAGCTTTTTCAAACCCCAGATGGGAAGGTTTTGTGTTCACAATTTCTGGAGGAAGAAGTTAAATGAGTATCTGAAACTACTCAATCTGTTCAGCTATTCTTTTCATTTTGTTTTTTCATAAATGCTTTAGATAAGCACATTAAACAATTCAAAACATCTCTAGCAATCTCGGTACTAAAACGAGGAAGGTCCGTATGCAGCGCTTGTCCCTCAGGGTCAGCTCATGTGCTAAGAGCAAGCCCTTCTCAAAGCTGCCTTCAGGCAGCTCATTCCTATTGATCAGCATTTTGACTACAATTTTATTAAAATAAAATCCTAGATGGCTG
The DNA here is from genome assembly GCA_004026665.1 of Murina feae. Classification (NCBI taxonomy): domain Eukaryota; kingdom Metazoa; phylum Chordata; class Mammalia; order Chiroptera; family Vespertilionidae; genus Murina; species Murina feae. The sequence goes on from PVJC01004362.1 coordinate 29,479, forward strand.
GGTCCCAAGGAAAAAAAAGTAAACCTAACAACTTTTATGTAGAAATTGAAACTATAAAAAATATTGATTCCTTGGACAAAGGAAGAGGAATTTTAAAATGTTATAATCTACATAAATTTATGGGTTTATGAACCCACTATGAAATATTTATCTATTTACATATATATGTATCTTCAAACAGTGAGAGAAGGAACTTGGTCATCTCTCTCATTTCTCTCTTCAGCTGTTGGCTGAGTGCCTGCCTTTGTGAAGAGGGGGGAGCTCAGTGGATGTGAGATGTGAATGATTAGATGGAACGAATAAATGAAGTAAGGTTTGTTTGAGTTAAGTCCCTCTAAATTCTATATGTAAATGAAATTAGCTATTTTCCTGCAAGAGGAAATATGAAAAGGACACAGAAGTTAATTGAAGTTTTCTTTGTTTGCCAACTTTTTAATTAATTGAAATCAGTATGATTTCTTGTCTTCCTAAAACCTTGAACAATCGCTATCATATAATAGTGCTAATTACTTGTATGTGTGAATGAATGTTCTAGTGAAACTAGATATTCCCACCATTTGCATTCACTATACTCTAAATCTTATTATGTATTTCAAATCTCTCATTTTCTGTGAAGACAGGCTTCATCTCATTCTGTAACTCATGGCGGTTCTGTTGCTTTGAACTTTGGTACATATCATCTTTCCAACTTACCTGGCTTTACATTTTTTAATTGAAATCTAGAAATTGCAGTGATTTACCTTCATCTGTTTCTGGGAATTTATCACGATGGCAGAGTTAACAATTTTGGGCCCACTCTTTCGGAAGATGCTCATTTCATTGTTTTTTAGAGTGAAGTTGCTGCATCCTGCGTTACCAGCTTGAGAATACAAAGCAAGGTGAGATTTCCTTTTACATTCACATCCAGTGAATCTGAGCTGCTATCCTGCTTTCTCATCTCAGAATTCTTCTCCCAAGTTACTTAAGGTCTCAGGAATATTTATTTGGTCCATAGAATTTATTATAATGCCACTGAAAAAGATCTATAAAATTCTATTCACCTTATAAAAGGATTTATTCCTTGTGGCTGATACGGCTGTTACTGTGATATGGAGTTATTTCTGAAAATGGGAAGTCCAAAGTCAGGGTTTTCACGCCACTGAAATCACCGTGGAAAACAAGGAACCGAACTGTTGCCAACTTGGCAATTGGTTGTGTGCAGGGAGAGAACATACCTTTTCCTATAATATGTTTGCTTCACATCAAATTGGATGTTGGCCCCAGATGTCACACTTCTTAGTGACCAGCTCATTCAGTCACACACCCAGCTACTAGACTCAGGGCACCTCAGGAGCGGCTTCGCTATCAGCCAAATGCCATAGAAACAGCCCTTACACTCTAGAGCTTGTGGTGGGGCCCCTTTGCCAGTCCAGAATATCACATGATTTTTCTCTGGGTGTTCTCGTGGGGCACGGGCACTTTCCCACGATCTGGCTTTAGGCAGATCCCACTGGCATTAAACATCCCAGGGGATAAGTTCTTTCAGAAGACTCATTGGCCCGTTGCAAAGTTTTAGAGCACCTGGCCTTGTGGGAGAGGAGTTTTGCCTAATTCCACTTGTATTTTAAGTCCTAAACACTTACATATTTAAAAAATTTGCTATAATCTTGGATAGATGTTTACTGTTTTATATTGTAAACCAAAGTATCATTCATTCTACTCTCTCCAAACCAAGGGTCTCTCTCTAAGATAACTGATATCTTCATGAAGGAACTGCTTGCGTCTTTACAGGACATTTTTCTCTCTTAAAATTATAGTCTGCTTCACTGGACACACTGCTACACCAGCACATAAAATGCAAATACTTCAAAGATCCAAAAATAGAATCATGACTAAGTAAACTGGTTGGTATTTTTATTCAATTGGATGTTATGTAGACATTAAAATCGAGGTTATGAAGAATACATAATGATATTTAATATGCTTATGAGTTATTAAATGATAGAAGCAGAGACAGGGCGCAAATTTGTACACACACTTCTATGTTTAATATATATGTATATATCTTTGCCTATATCTAGTCTCCAAGATATATAACCACCTTGCCATGCTCTTAATTTTGGAAGGGCATACAGCTCATTACTGGAAAGTCTTAGATGATCGAATACACACACAGTGGCCAGAAAATGGTGCAATACCACTCATTGCTTTTTCCTCAAGTCACTTTGAGGTCCATTATGAGTCCATTTGGATGGAGATCAAGGAGTCTCTTCTGTCTGGGCTGCTCACCTCTCTCCCTCCCTTAATGTACCTTTGTTTTTGCCCTTCAGCTATTCTTTCAGGGTCGGGCTTCTCTTTCCTCGTGGCCTTTAGGTCCTAATCAGTTTGTTTTTCATAAAGGCAGCATGTGCTTGTGTGTAAATGACGCACCTCAGTCCCACCTTATGGATAAGTGTCCCCAAGACAAACAGGCTTTCCAGATGCCAAGATGAAGCGGGCTCACGAAATGTAATTGTGTTCTTTGTTTCTCTTCTCCTGCTGCTTTGCTGACATGGTCGGTCCCCTAAGGACATGGCCACTTGCCTTTCTCCAAATATGAGCGAGGCGAGAAGGAAACTCTGCCTTCCTGTATTTGAGGAGATGGCACTAGAAAGGAAAGTTGCCAACAGATTTATGGTGATTTTATGAGAGTGACACACTGCATTTTGCTAACCCCCGCCCCATTTTTTCTGAATCCCGAAGTGCATATAATGGGTTATGTTACTTTTGCAATGATGCAAAATATAATAGAAAATTATAAAACATTAATAGATGAAGAGACTATTGTATTGATTAGGAAGTTGATTTCCAGGTCAGTTATATGAGGTGTCCAGCAATAACTTGTGAGCGGCAGAACCAGGACTAACACCAAGGAGGACACACATGCTTTTGTAGGAAGGTTAGTGTTGATGACAAACCTGATTTCTTAAAATGGCCCTGCTGTATCCCAGCTGCATTGCCTAAGGGAGGCCCTTCCTCTCTCTGAGCCTTAGTTTCCTCACTTATAAAATGGAGATAACTGATCAGACTGTGATTTCCTTGTGCTTCATGCATGATAACACCTGGGAAGTCTCTAGTAGGATACTATCACACAATGGCTAATCAGAAAGTATTTCCCCCTTCCTTTCTGTTATGCTACCTGGCGCAGAACATTCCTAGTAAATCAGCCAGGACTTACCTTGAGCTACTCTAACATATTATGCTTACCACACAATACCTTGGGTTATGATGTGAATTGTGTCTGCCACCAAAATTCAGATGTTGAAGCTCTAATTGCCACGATCTCAGAATGTGACCTTATTTGGAGATAGGGACTTAAAGGAGGTAATCAAGTTCAAATGAAGCCAATCTGACTTGTGTGCTGATAAGAGAGAAAATTTGGCACACGGAAGACACCAGGAATGCATACCCACAGAGGAAAGACCTTGCGAGGACACTGAGAGAAGGGGGCCACCCGAAGCCCTGGAGAGAGGCCTCAGTTAAAAAACAAACCTGCCCACACCTTGATCTTGGACTTGTAGCCCCCAGAACTGTGAGAAATAAATTCCTGTTGTCTAAGACACCCGCTCTGTGGTATTCTGTCATGGCAGCTCTAGCAAAGTAATGAGCCTTCTGTCCTTAAACAGAAGGGAAGCTGCTGGAGGGAACCCTGCTTTGCATTCTTCTGTATGCAGCAGATGATCAATAATGTCTTGATGAATATCATGATTTTTTTATTAAGGTTAGAAACTTTGTTTTATATTTCTTTTATGTCTCCCGTGGAGGTCCGGCTCTTGACGTTACCGGGAACTGTAATGTGATAATGAGGATTATATATGATCTTTTTTTGCCTTTTGCGAATAGTAGCTAGAATTGTCTTTCATGAAGTCATTGGAATAAATGCAATTAAAGTTGGAAAGATTATTCCTCATTGCCTGTCTAGACATAGTAAGAGGGAATTAAATCTTCAAATGTAATTTCTGAAATTAAGATTAATGACCAGGAGTGCATGATTCTCTCGTGTGCTGATGACCTCATGTTGTTTGAGACCAAACATGGGGCTTCTCACTATCTTTGTGTTAATATAATGAGTATGATTAGGTTATCTTAAATGTAGTCAGGATATAACATTAACATGTCTGTGTTGGAAGTTTGCTTTGTATTTTTTCAGAGGATCTAAAACAGGCAATCATAAAAGAGAAAGTAAAAGGATTTTTTACTGAGTTTTAAAATTGCATTGCATTCTGATTTTCTGAATTATGGGAAATGTGGGAGAAAATGAGTTATCTTAATTAACTTATGGAAGGGACATCAAGGGATTAAAAAATTTTACAAGGTTTTCAATGTTTGCCAAGTTTAAGAGCTCAAAGGAGAATTTACTGATAAATGAGAAATGCTCTGAACAATAAGATAGCAAGTTTACTACTGAGAAAAATTCATAAAACAGTGTTTAAGGTGGGGGGCACTTCTTTTTGAGCCAACATGGCCTTTACATATATCCTCAACACACCCATGTACACATACAAGCATACACACAAGGACTATTTTTATTTTTTTAAAAAATATATTTTATTGATTTTTTACAGAGAGGAAGGGAGAAGGATAGAGAGTCAGAAACAGCAATGAGAGAGAAAGATCAATCATCTGCCTCTTTGCACACTCCCTACTGGGGATGTGCCCACAACCAAGGTACATGCCCTTGACCAGAATCAAACCTGGAACCCCTGAGTCTGCAGGCCGACACTCTATCCACTGAGCCAAACCAGTCAGGGCATATTTTTCTAATGTCTTGTCATTATCATAATTTGCTTAATAACTTTTGGATGTTAATTAAAACCTCTGGCAGAAGAAACCAAGATGGCGGCATAGGGAAACACCGGAAATTACTGCCTCACACAACCATTTCAAAACTACAACAAAAATAAAAAATGGACACCACTCAGACCCACAGGAAAGCTGGCTGAGTGGAAATTCTACAATCAGAAAGAGACTGAGACACAGAGGAGGTACGCAAGTAAAGTGCAGAGGTACGGAGGCACGCGCAAAAGGGCTCATGGAAAGGGCTGGCAGCATTTCATACTGGAGGGAGGTACAAGCTCCTGATGGCTCTGAACTCCAGTTCCAGGTGAGTTTCTGGGGACTCAGACTTATATGGGGAGGAAGTGAACTGTCTGGCACCATCTGGCACTGTCTGGCACCGTCTGGCACCAGGAGGAACTCCAGAGCTGCTTGAGACCCAGTGCCTCTTAGGGCAGGGCTGAGAATCAGCCATAGCTGTTTGCTCCTCCCTGTAGATTCCCCAAGACCCCGCCCCACCCAAGCTGTGTGAAGAGGCTTTTGCATATAAAAGGCTGAGTAGCCTCAGGCAGAGCCTAAATTAGCACGTCCTTGGAGTTCCAAGAGACAGTGAACCCAGTGGTCAAAGCAGGACCACCCAGTCTACAACTCCTCAGATCCATAAGGGACACACTCAGGGGGCAGACTCAGTGGGCACCAAAGCCCGACTGGAGCAAGTCTTGCCCCACAAGGGTGTCTCCAGCATAGAAGTTCTCCCACCATAGACACAGCTGATTCTCATAGCCAAGTGGCCTGGAGGTCAATTCCTGTCAGTGATACCAATAGCAATCAAGGCTTAGCTACAACAAGACTGTGCACAAAGCCAACAAAGCAGTGCACCAAGAGTATCCACCTCAGGTAATTGAGGAGACTGAGCCACTATAGAACACCTAGCACAGAAAGCCACTCTATCAATGCAGGGAAGCAGCCAAAATGCAGAGACAAAGAAACAGGTCACAAATGACAGAAATGGAGGAAAGCAAATGACTGGATATAGAGTTCAAAACCACAGTTAAAAGGTTTTTCAAGAATATTTTAGAGAGTGCCGATAAATTTAGTGAGACCCTCAAGGATATGAAAAAGGACCAGCTAGAAATTAAGCATACACTGACTGAAATAAAGAATGATATACAGAGATCCAACAGCAGACTAGAGGATTGCAAGAATCAAGTCAAAGATATGAAATACGAACAAACAAAAAACACCCAGCTGGAAAAGCCAAAATAAAAAAGAACCCAAAAATATGAAGATAGAGTAAGGAGCCTCTGGGACAACTTCAAGTGTACCAACATCAGAATTATAGGGGTGCCAGAAGAAGAGAGAGAGTAAGATATTGAAAACCTATTTGAAGAAATAATGACAGAAAACTTCCCCTACCTGGTGAAAGAAATGGACTTACAAGTCCAGGAAATGCAGAGGACCCCAAACAACAACAACAAAAAAATCCAAGGAGGACCACACCAAGACATATCATAATTAAAATGCCAAGAGCAAAGGACAAGGAGAGAATCTTAAAAGCAGCAGAGAAAAGCAGTCAGTTACCTACAAGGGGGCACCCACATGACTGTCAGTTGATTTCTCAACGGAGACTTTGCAGGCCAGAAGGGAGTGGCAAGAAATATTCGGAGTGATGAATAGCAGGAACCTACAACCAAGATTGCTTTACCCAGCAAAGCTATCATTCAGAATTGAAGGTCAGATAAAGAGCTTCACAGACAAGAAAAAGGTAAAAGAGTTCATCACCACCCAACCAGTATTATATGAAATGCTGAAAGGTATCCTTTCAGGAGAGGAAGAGGAGGAAAAAGTAAAGATAAAAATTATGAACAACAAGTGTATGTCTATAAACAAGTGAACCTAAAAATCAAGTGAATAAAAAAACACCCGATGAACAGAATAGACTGGTGAATAGAATAGAATCAGGGGCATAGAAAGGGAGTGGACTGACAATTCTCAGGGGGAAAGGGGTGTTGGGGGTGCGGGAAGAAACTGGACAAAAGTCGTACACCTATGGATGAGGACAGCGGGGGGTGGGGGTAAGGACAGAGGGTGGAATGAGAACTGGGAGGAGGTGAGTTATGGGGGGAGAAAGAGGAACAACTGTAATAATATGAACAATAAAGATTTAAAAAAACAAAACAAACAAACAACAACAAAAAACAACAACAAAAAAACCTCTGGCCCTAGTTCATACACATGTAATCTGGAGAAACTCTAATATACCTTTCAATTCTAGCATTGTATGATTCTGCTTTATCAGGAGATAAGAAAAAAACAGAGAGAGGATGAAGGTGATGTCACTTAGGGAGGCTAATGGTCAGACTGGTTCTGTTGTCTCCTAAAGATAATCTCTGCGACGGCAGTGACTGGCTCTTGAGCTCAAATACTAAGCTTTAGGCTTCAGGACAACGGGGTGCAGTTCAGTGCTGAGTCGCTAGAACGAGGAGCACACTTGCAGCCTTTAAGGCAGCTAATGTGTTTGTTGGATGAAGGAAAGGATTAATGTTTCCAGTGCTGCTTGGATCTTTATGATCTATTATGGTGTAACCTGTCCATATTTTTAGGGTCATGTTGACATACATCTACTCAATTATTAGGCGTTTGATCAGAGGATTAGGGGATTATAATCCTATGCTGCTGCTAAACTGAACAGGACCTGAAACAGCAACATTTTAAAGAGCATTTTATTGCTTTCTTCCCATATGGTAATGCAGTAAACTTTATTCTGCCCCTCCTTTCCTTTGTTTCAATTTTAAGTTTTTGTCACAATCTACTGTCATTAGGGAAAAGATATATTCTCTGAATATAAATTCCATGATGGTAGGAGCACACTGTTGTTGTTGTTGTTTTTTTTTTAAATGTATTTTATTGATATTTTACAGAGAGGACGGGAAAGGGTAGAGAGTTAGAAACATGGATGAGAGAGAAACATCCATCAGCCGCCTCCTGCACAACCCCTACTGGGGACGTGCCCACAACCAAGATACATGTACTTGACCGGAATCGAACCGGGACCCTTCAGTCGGCAGGCCGATGCTCTATTCGCTGAGCCCAACTGGTCAGGGCTGGTTTTTGTTTTTGTTTTGTTTTGTTTTGTTTTCTTTTTATGCATCCAGCAGTAACGACATAAAAATGTATTTATTAAATAAAAGGATGAGTGCTGAAATTTATAGCCATAGAAAGGGCAAATGATATTTGGCTCCCTTTTTTATTAGTAGTGGGAAGAATGGCCTGGGAAAGATGAAGTGATGCATGTGTTCTCTCTCTCTCTCTCTCTCTCTCTCTCTCTCTCTCTCTCTCTATATATATATATATATATATATATATATATATATATATATATATATATGCGTGTGTGTGTATGTATGTGTTCATATTTATAACAGCAAAATACATATACTGATACTTTTGTTTTAACAAAAAAAAGTAAAAGGTCTGTATGTGTGACGATTTTCTTGGTCTAGTTCAAGGGAGGATGCTGATGAGTGGAAAAAGCAAAATTAAAGTATTTTAATTTCTAGCCATTTTTTTTAAAAGTCTGGCTGATTTAAAAAGAGAAAAATTCCAAATCTTAGCCATCTGACAAAAATAAACTAGGGACACCAAAAGTATGGATTGCCTGCAGCATGAGTGTTCTAGCAGGTAGCTTAGCATTGCCCTTCTCCCCCAGTCATTATCGCCCCATTTCATGGGGTGTCTGACTGTGGTACACACTTTCTCTGACTTAGGAGCCTGATGTAGCTGAAAAGCTATGTAGGAACAATCATCAGAACTCAATGGGGATAAAGAGGAAATCAGCTGCCTAATGAAGCTCTTTCCGTGCCCCCTGCCATTGTGAAAAATAGAGGCTCCAGTATTTCATTATAAATCTGTGTGCTTTGCTTCTCACTCTTCTTTGGTCTGAAAATCAGAGGCCATTTCTGTCAGATCTCACCCTTGGAGTTCTCATCTTCACTCTTGCCTTCAACTGTCACCCCATGTAGATATCTCCCCAAATCTGTATTTCAAGTTGCATCCCCTTCAGTCCTTGCTACAATCTGCACCACAGTGAAACAATTTTTATTTTTTAATTTTCCATACTTTGACCTTATAATTGCATATTTGAAGAAAGGCAAAGTCACATACATTTCATTCTGTTTTTCCCTCTCAAATCATTAAACCTCATGGACTGGACTTTCACATTTTTCTTGTCAACAGATTTACAGGGGATTAAGGCAATTATTTTTTTTAAGGAGTAGGGAGTATAAGGCATTTGCTGGTTCCCTCTTTTACTTTCTGTATAAAAGCACTGACATGTATGTACATAGCTTTGATATTGAGACTACAGCATAAAACTAAGGAGATTGATCACTTCCTTAAATTTGACTCTGAAATAACTTATATTGACATTGGGGACCTCATCTCCTCATCTTTGTAATTGCATGACTGTCACAAATTTAAGACATAGAAGTAGTTGCAATTGAGAAAAGCATTTAAGAATGTAGACAAAAGTAGCTCTTTTTAACATCATTCAGGAATACATTTGAAGTTTATATTCAAGGAGCATGTTTTGATCAAATAGATCCAGGCATTATTTCATGTCTTAGAAAATCTTAAATATTTATATATGTTTCAGAAATTATTAAGTTTTATAAACTACAACTTAGTCATTCCAGTCTTATATCAACACTCACTGAGTCCTGGATGGTTTGCTCAGTGGTTAGAATGTTGGCCCATGGACCAAAGGGTTGTGGGTTCGATTCCCAGTCAAGGGCATGTACCTCAGTTGCAGGTTCTATTCATGCTCAGTCAGGGTGGGAGTGGGAGACAACATCAATTGGTTCTCTCTCTCTCTCACTCTCTCTCCCTCCCCACTTCCTTCCACTCTGTCTAAAAAATAAGTGGGAAAAATATTTTCAGGTGAGGATTAAAAAAAAAGACTCACTGAGATAGCTCCCAGACTTACCGAAACTCCAGATTTGAAATCAAGTTTCATCTATCCATCGATTATCTATAAGGTTTGAATGATCCATGGTGCTGGAACTTTGCTTCTGCAAGGATTAACGTCCTTCTGAAGAGGCCTATCACATTTGCAAGGTGGTTATCTCCACCACAGCTATCAACTGTCCATTAATCTCAAAGTAACACTGGAAAGGAGGCCATGAGTTTGTCTTTGTAGCCTTGAATAATCTAGCAGTACATTTCCTCGCCTATAGCCCTGTGAAGATCATCTCCATCATCATCTCTATACCATGAGCATTCAAGATTCCAGGTTTATTTTTGTCTAACTTTATGGTTCCTCTCTCCTTCACTAGGGTTGATTACATGTTCTATTTCTTTATACCATATGTCACTCTGGCATCTCTCCATGAAGTATTTGCATTGAATCTATGTGGAATGAGTCCCTCTCGCCATGTAGTTTGACCCTTGTAACCACCAGAAACTTACAAAACTTGCCTACGAATTAGCTAAACAACTTACAGATTTTAACTATAAAATGTATCTTTTAAAACTTTTAGATTTTGAAACAAAAATCATTAAATTGATTAAAACCAATTTTAGAATAATTTCATGAAGATGTTTGACTAGAATGTTTGGCAGTATACCCAGTGAGAGACCAAAGTAAGGAATTCCTTCCTCTACGTTGCTTTCTGTGGAACCTCAGACTTTCTCTCTTGTGTTATATTTAGAGGGGTGGCATGTCTCATTTCCCGATGCTGTGCCTCACTGTGCTTCTCGTATAATGGTAATCTACTTAAAGTATTAGGCCAGTGTGAAGAGAACCCCAAGTTCTGACCTGAGAAAGCAACTTACAGCATTGTGAGACCCCTGTGCGGGGCCCTTCTCATCCTGCTCTTCACCAATGCATTCCAGACATCAGACACAGAAGTCAGGGACACATTTTTTTTTTTTCCATAGGAAAGTAGTTCTGAAAACTTAGCCCAAAAGTGTTTTATTAATTAAGCAAGCCTGGAAGTGATGGGGATGTTGGCAATATAACCAGATTGATCAGATCGTAACAGTTGCCAATGAAATTTAAGTAAATTCGATTCAAGTGAGGCCAATTCAGTCCGTTTAAAGTCATTTCAACACACATCTCCTGAACACCATATATCCAAATGCTACATTAGGTTCTGAGTCTACAGAGATGGGTGAAATACACCCACCTTGCGCAATCTGAGAATGAGTTAGCGTACGCCCAGAGTAAATTGCCGTGCTGCTCGGTAAGTAGTATAATGGAATTGTGTATGCAATACTGAGGTAGCCAGAGGAGGAAGGGAGTATTGTGAAGGGATTCTCAGCAAGCAATGCCCCTGGAAGCGATGATACACCAGCAGGACTGTGAAAGATGACCAAGAGTGTGTTAAGTCAGGGTTGTGTCAAGTTTAGACTGCAGGAAGATGCTTGGATACCCTATGGCATTGGGTAGGATCTTATGCATACTATTGATTTCAGTTGTTTTTGCACATTTTCTTCCATTTTAGCTGTTCAAAGATGAATATTTTACTATAATTTTATTAAAAATAAATGCATAAACCAAGAGATAAAGGGTTGACCTGGGATGCTTACTGCACTATGAACAGCATCCTCTGGATTGTAAAATGTGCTAAACTTGATTTTAACCATCATTTAAAAAGATAGCAAGGAAACCAGTGGGAAATCGTAAAAATGCAAAAGAAACTGGAGTTTAATTCCTCCTTCTGACACCATGGAGCTTTTGATTTGGGTTAAGTTATAAATCCTCCGAAGGTCTAAATTTTCTCATGTGTAAATTGAAGTCTTACCTAAGAAATCTCTATGGCTTTCTCTAGCTTTTAAAGTATTTTCTGATTCTACAGAATGGTCAGGGCAGCGAAAACCCAAGGGAGGCAGATGGAGTGGCGAAATGAGCATGGTCTTTGGAATCAGCAAATCTCAGATTAAACCCAGGCTGAACTTCAGACAAGTTGAGAGATTTAGGGAGCCAGGGCATCGCTGCATTAGTAATTCTCATTGGCAGAACACCTACTCTATAGCGTTAGAATTAATGCAAAAACATGATCAAAATGCCTATAGAGTTTCTGGCTCACAGTGGGTATTTAATAAATGTTAATTTCAGTTTCCATCTTCTTTTATTCTGATTAGCAGAAGCTAGTCGACATCTCTCAAGGGATCCTCAAATATTCAGGTGTTGTCGAATCATTCTCAAACTACACCATGACCAAGATGTGCAAGATGGAGTGAAGCAGACAGACAGAGCAAGGCATTATACAGCCAAGATATTTTGTATCTGGTACCAGTGTTTGTGTGTTCGTTTTTTTCAGAGAAAGTTGTTTCATAAATTCTTGCTGTAGTGGCCTCAGCAGCTTTACTATCTCTCATGACCTTTCATTGGTGCCTAATTATTAACACCGATACCGCTCAGCCTGCCTTAGCATCTTGACTTACTAAGGACATTTCTGACATATCAACAACACACCAGTCCCCTTGCATTTCACTTCACAGCCAAGGTTTATTAATCAGGGCCTGTAGGAGCAGGCCTCATATAGAGACTTTGATGCTTTTGTAAGGATATCTGTACTCCATTTATAGCAAGATAGTACCATATAATTGTCCTATAAGAGGCAGTGTAGCTCAGTTGGCTCAAAAATAAGCTGAGTGTAAAGTCTCTAAGATATAATGGATGTCAATCCAATTCAGCTCATTCTGGGGACTTTCTGTTTCATTTTATTCTTTTATCCAGAACTAGCCCAGTTTCACAGAAATTTAAATCCCTTGCTTTTTTAAAAAAAATCCTCACCTGAGGATATGTTTTTATTCATTTTATTCTTTTGTTAATCCTCACCCGAGGATATTTTTTCCATTGAATTTTAGAGAGAGTGGAAAGTAGAGGCAGAGATAGAGAGAGAGAAACATCTATGTGAGAGAGACACATCAATTGGTTGCCTCCCTGCACCTGGACCAGGACTGGGGATTGAGCCTGCAACCAAGGTGCATGTGCCTTGACCAGAATTGAACTCGAGACTCTTCAGTCCCAGGGCTGACTCTATCTACTGAGCCAAACCAGGTAGGGCTGTTTCTATTGATGAGAGAGGGAGAGGGAAGGAGAAAGAGAGAGAGAGAGAGAGAGAGAGAGAGAGAGAGAGAGAGAGAGAGAGAGAGAAAGAGAGAAACATTGACTGTTTATTTGCCTCCTGCATGAGCTTGACTGTGGATTGAACCCACAACCCAGGTATGTGCCTTGACCGGGAGTCAAACCCACAATTTTATGGGACAATGGTCCAACCAACTGAGCCCCTTGGGCAGTGCAATCCTTTGCTTTTTGGTAGAAGATGTGAAGAATGGCACTTTTGGCTGGATTTCTGATCAATGCTATGATAACATGTGATCATTACTTTACTAAAGGATTGTTAGAAATTGTGACTTAGATGTGTGAGTGGTATCCTGGGAAGATCAGAGATTTAAAAATCTGACAGATACAGGTTCAAAGCTCATCTCATCACTTAATAACTGGGGCTTTTGGTGGTGAGTTTATTTTCTCTGAGACTCGTTTTCCCCACCTATAAGATGAGGTTAATAACCTCCGTATGGAATGTTGCAAGGATAAATTGAGATGACATGTATAAAGTGCTGAGCAATATCTCTTGCATGAAGTAGATACTCATTAAGAGTAGGGCATCACAAAAATCCCAAGTGCGTTCAAAGTGACAAGTAAGTACAGTGTCAGCCACTTCAGGGATGGTCCCATTTCCCAGTCACACACATTCTATAGGAACAAATTCTTATTTCCAAATGGGTTATATGTACATATTTTTAAATCCTCACCCCAGGATATGTCTCTGTTGATTTTAGAGAGAGGAAAAGGGGGAGGAAGAGAGAAAGAGATATAGATAGATAGATAGATAGATAGATAGATAGATAGATAGATAGAAACATTGATCATGTACATGCCCTGACCAGGGATCGAACTAGCAACCTAGGTATGTGCCCTGACTGGGAATCAAACCTGCAAATGTTTTGGTGTACAGGACCAAATAGAGCTATCAGTTGAGCTACCTGGTCAGGGCCAAATGGGTGACATTTTAACTCTCAATCTTGTTTTTTAAATAAAACAACAACAAAAAAATAAGTAGTAAAGAGAAGAGTTTTTTTTGTTTTTTTTTAAAGAGAATCAGTGAGAGTTTTCCCCCAGTAAAACAGAATTTGGCAAAAGTTCTCTGGTCACTTTATGAAAGGTAACTACTGAGAAAAAGCAGGAACATTTATGGGATATAAGTAATAATCTTTCAGCATGGTAATAGTATGCTGCAAACAAAAGTAAGAGAAGCCATTATAAAAATTGAAAAGGATGTTACTTTTCATGGGTAGAGTATATTTCCAGGAGAACATGTTGGTATGAGCAGACAGCGTGAATATCTGTGATTATATGAATCCGCTGCGATTACCTTCCCTGAGAGCGAGCCTGCTAATGTGACTGACTGGTGGCGAGTGCCCGTGGGGAAAGGCAGGGATGAAATTGCAGCCACTGAGACAGCATTTCTTCATCTGCTGTATATTTCTCACAAAGTGAGATAACTGGTGATGTTGGTCTTTGGGAAAACAGCCAGTGACTTTTTATGATAACAATGGCAAGAATTTTATATATACTTTTTAGGATAATAGTCAAAGGCATTTCATGAAGAAGAAGAAAAAAGCTTCCATTGTCAAATAAGTTTGGAAATGCTGAATATTATAACCCACAATGTATAATCACAACGTATATTAGCGTATGAAAACCTCTGAGAAGTTCTCTAGATAAAAAAGCCAAATAGTAAGGGAATAGTTCAATGATCCCCTAATTTCAACATTGGCATTCTTTATCAAGAAATTTTAAAAAATCCTGCTTCAATTTAGACGCCTTTTATTTCTTCTTGTCTAATTGCTGTGGCTAGGATGTTCAGGACCATGTTGAGTAAGAGTGGTGAAAGTGAGCATCCCTGTCTTCTTCCTGATCTTAAAAGGAAAACACCTTTAGTCCTTCCCCCCCATTGAGTATGATTGATGGCTGTTGTTTTCATATATACCTTTTATTCCCACATTGCTGAGGGTTTTAATCATAAATGGGTGCTACATTTCATCAAATGCTTTTTCTGCATCTTTTGATATGATCATGTGATTTTTATTCTTCATTTTGTTTATGTGTTGTATCACATTTATTAATTTGTGGATGTTACAACAATCTGCATCCCTGGAATAAATCCTACTTGATCATGGTGTATGATCATTTAAAATGTATTGCTGAATCCAGTTTGCTAATATTTTGGTGAGAATTTTAGCATCTATGTTCATCAGGATATTAGCCTGAAATTTTCTTTCTTTATAGTGTCTTTATTTAGTTTTGGAATTAAGATAATACCGGCCACATAAAATGATCTTGAAGGTTTCCCTCCTCTTGAAATTTTAGGAATAGTTTGAGAAGGATAGGTATTTCTTCTTTGAAAGTTTAGTAAAATTCACTTGTGAAGCCATCCAGTCCAGGACTTTTGTTTGTTGGGAGTTTTTTAATTACTGCTTTGATTTCATTAGTTGTAATTGGTCTGTACAAATTTTCTGATTCTTCCTGATTTGGTTTTGGAACATTGTATGTTACTACAAATTTATTCATTTTGTGTAAATTGTCCAATTTGTTGGCGTATAGTTGTTCATAATGCTTTCTTACAATCCTTTGTATTTCTGTGGTGTCAGTCACTTCTTTTTCATTTCTGATTCTATTTATTTGGGTCCTGTCTTTTTTCCCTGAAGAGTTTTGTTTAAGGTTTGTCAATTTTGTTTATCTTTTCAAAGATCTGGCTCTTGGTTTTATTGGTCTTTTGTTTTTTACTCTGTTTAGTTTATTTCTGCTTTGACCTTTGTTATTTCCTTTATTCTACTCACTTAGTGCTTTGTTTGTTGTTCTTTTCCTAGTTCCTTTAAGTATAAAGTTAGATTATTTGTTTGAGATTTCTCTTGTTCTTTGAGGTAGGCTTGTAATGCTATCAATTTCCTTCTTAGGGTAGCTTTTTCTGTGTCCTATAGATTTTTTGATTGTTGTGTTCTCATTTTCATTTGTTTCAAGGTATCTTTTGATTTCTTCCTTGATCTTGTTACCCCATCCATTGTTTAGCAACATATTAGCTAGCCTTCATGTGTTTGTGTGTTTTTAGTTTTTTGTGTGTTTGTCATTGATATCTAGTTTCATATTACTGTCGTTAGAGAAGATGCTTGATATGATTTCAATCTTCTTAAATTTATTGAGACTTGTTTTGTGTTCTAATAGGTGGCCTATCCTAGAAAATGATCCATGTGCACTTGAGAAAAATGTATATTCTGCTGTTTGGGGTAAAATGCTCTGAAGATATAATTAAATCCATCTCACCAGGTGTGTTATTGAAGAGCACTGTGTTCTTTTACATTTTCTGTCTGTAGGATCTATCCATTGATGTCAATAGGGTATTAAAATCCCCTACTACAGCTTATTAATGTTGACCTTTATTTGTATTCATCAAGATTTGCTTTATATATTTAGGTGCTCCTGTGTTGAGTGCATAAATGTTTACAATAGTTATATCCTCTGGTCAGATTGTTCCCTTTATCATTATGTGGTGTCCTTCTTTGTCTCTTACTATAGTCTTTGATTTGAAGTCTGTTTGGTCTTTTATAAGTTTTGCTACCCCAGTTTCTTGTTTCATTCCCATGAAACATTCTTTTTCATACCTTTACTTTTAGTCTGTGTGTATCTGTCATTCTGAGTTTGTTCTGAGGCGGGAGTGGAGGAGTTAAAGTACATGAGAGTGACATGCCTAGCTGGCAGGTCCCATCCATTGCGCTTCTTCTCTGCCCCAAGTCCCACCACCCCCAGCCCCCAGTCCACACTAACCTCACCCCACTGTATAACTCAACTGAACTAAGCAGCCATCCAGGATACGGGAGGGTGGCTGCTTCTGTATGTGTTTCTGTGTATTAGGTAGATGTGCTACATTGAGTGGTCAGATTATTATGACTACTTGATGTTTGTAGGCAAATGAGCTATAATTTCTCACTGAAGTTGCTAGAGGACCAGACCATTATAAGTAGAGAAGCAGGTTGTTTACCATGACAGTAGAAGTGATTTTTTTTCTGAAGATATGGGTAAACAATGTGATTTAACAGCCTTTGATGTTGGTAGGCAAATTAGCTATACACTGCATCATAAGGGATATGGAAGCCAAAGGCCTGTTCTAACACCTTTGCTGTCTGCAGTTACCAAGATAAAACATATCCAATTTACACAGAAACACAAGGATTGGACAATCGAGCATTGGAAAAAAGTCATGTGGTCTGATGAATCATGTTTCCTGTTGCATCATGTAGATGGCAGAGTGGGAATTTGGCAGAAACAGCATGAAAGCATGCACCCCACATGCATGAGTACAACCCTTCAAGCTGGTGGGGGCAGTGTTATGGTTTGGGGCATGTTTTCCTGGCATGATTTGGGTCCTTTAATTCGTGTGGAACAACATCTGAATAGTACAACATACCTAAGTATCGTTGCTGATCAAGTTCATCCTATCATGTTGATGGCGTATTCCAATGCAGATGGCTTCTTCCAATGAGACAATATGCCATGCCACAGTACTTGTGCAGGAGTGGTTTCAAGAACATGAGGGAGACTTTAACTTGCTTAGGTGGCCCCTACAATCACCAGCTCTCAATCCAGTTGAGCATTTGAGGGACAAAATTAAAAGAGCCATCAGGCAGCTGGTTCCACAACCATCAAATCTCACAGGACTGGACAGTGCTATTCATCGGGCATGGTGTCAGATTCTTCACATCACCTTTCAACATCTCGTGGAGTCAATGCCAAGAAGAATCGCTGCAGTACTGAAGGCAAAAGGTGGCCCAATGAAGTACTGATGGGGTGGTCACAATAATTTGGGCACTCAGTGTGTGTATATATGTAGTAACCACGTTCAAAGGCTATTAAATTGCATTGTTTACCAATATCTTCAGAAAAAAATCACTTCTACTGTCGTAAACAACCTGCTTCCCTATTTATAATGGTCTGGCCCTCTAGTAACTTCAGCACGAAATTATAGCTAATTTGCCTACAAACGTCAGGTGGTCGTAATAATCTGGCCACTCAGTGTATGTCTCCCAGTCTTAGTATGGTGGCCTTATGGGGCCTGTGGAGATTAGTGGTGCATTCTCCCTCATCACCTGAGCTCGGTGCTCCAGGAATGTCCCTTGTGTGGTTATAAGACCCATTCTGTTGTAGTTGAGTCTTGATTACTATTGGCCCATCCATGGATAGGATTGACACTCAGGCTGCCTGACTGTGATAATCAGTTCTGACCACAGTGTATGAGCTACAGTGAGGGGACTGACCTCACAGGGTAGAATTTGGCTCAGCGCATTCAGGTGACTGCCAAGATGTCCCTTTGGGTGTGCTGCTTGTGGAGCTGATGGGGTTGTGCTCTAATGTTGTCTGAAGCCTACCATTAGGTGTGTCAGTTCTGGGGTCTTTTACAAGGGACTTAGGTGCAGGTCAATGTCAAACGCTGCCTGTGACTGTCCCTGGGCTACCTGTTTGGAGATAGAAAGCATTCCACAGTTTGTGACTTCCTTTGCTGAGCCTGAGTGTGAGTGGGAGAAACCACGCTGCATCCAAAGGCCAGTTACCACCAGCACCAAGCCTGGGGAAGGTCAACGAAAGGCTGAGATCACCCAAGATGTGCCTCTGTTTGTTGGCTGCCTTTTGTGCTCAGTCGCTGAGAGAGCATGTGGCAGTATGCACGTTGCATGACTAGGTTCCCAGTGAGTCAAGA
The DNA here is from genome assembly GCA_004026665.1 of Murina feae. Classification (NCBI taxonomy): domain Eukaryota; kingdom Metazoa; phylum Chordata; class Mammalia; order Chiroptera; family Vespertilionidae; genus Murina; species Murina feae. Next base: position 48,093 of record PVJC01004362.1, read on the forward strand.
GGTATAAGCGAGTGTTGTTCACCAGTGCGGCTCACAGATTCAAACTTGGTATAAGTACCGGGCCTGAGGCCACCAAGCAACAGTCTCAGGGTACACCAAGGCCGGCTGCCACCTTGCTGGGGCCTACCGATCTTTGCAGCAGTGCAATGGGGTCTCAGGGAGTGGTCAGATTGAGGCCAACAGGGTTCATCTGGGTAAAAGAGATTAAGATTTGAACATGTGGATGGAGGACTCTGCACAGAATGGTGGTTCTGGTTGGGTATATGTTCATTGCAGTTATTTATAATAGCCACGATCTGGAAACAGCCCAAGTGCCAATCAGTAGACGAGTGGATAAAAAAGCAGTGGTGCATTTATATAATGGAATAGTCCTCAGCCGTAAAAAAGGAGGGAAATCTTACCTTTATGTTAGACCATGAATGAACCAGAAGTGTATTATACTAAGTGAAATAGGTCAGTCAGAGAAAGCCAAATACCATATGATTTCACTTATATATGGAATTTAAATAATAAAACAAACTAACAAAATAGAAACATACTCATAGATACAGAGGACAGACTGACAGCAGTCATAGAGGATGGGGGTTTGAGGGCTGAGTGAAAAAGGTGATGAGATTGAGGAAAAAAACAAAAACAATACTACCCCACAAAATCGCATATATCCATACAACAGTATGATGATTATCAGAAGGAAATAGGGGTGGGGGGAGGTAGAACAGGGTAAAGGGGGATAAATAGTGACCAGAAGGAGACTTGACTTTGGGTACTGAGCATAAAATACAGTTGATGTATCATAGGATTATACACTTGAAAACTACGTAATTTTATTAAGCAATGACATTTCAATAAATTCAGTAAAAAAAAAAAAAAAAAAAAAAGCCTGTTAACGAAGGCATCCTTTTGAACTGGTTATCTGGAAAGATATTTTTGGAAATAATGCGATTGGTGCTTAGGAAAGAATAGAATAGTGTAGTGGTAGGTGAAGGAATGCGTTGTTCTGGGAAGATGGACTCATTTTGCTTTCTCAGTGCTGATATTTACAGTCACCAGTGAAGAATCCATTGGAATCTTTGGGTCCTGGCTTATGACAAGATGTAATAAACTTTTTGAACTACAGTATTAAGCAAAGCCCAGTTATTTTGTAGTTTGGTTTCTTTTTGCAGATTAAGGCGCAGGAACTAGATCTTATTGTCTGGTGAATTTTTTTTCCAGGTTTTGTTCTACAACTTCCAAGTCCTGATGCAGCTTTCTTTTTAAACTAAAACTACTTTCTTACTAGTAATTTGAGCAAGTCTCCAGGTTGAAGAAAACTTGTAAGCACTGTTAGTACTTGTCAGGAGTAAATGGGACTCTGGAGAGTTCTTTGAAATAGGAAACATTTGAACAGAATATCACCTTGCTTTCTGCAGTTCTGTACCTCACAGCTCAAATTCCTCTTTGTCTCATCTCAGGCCTCCATCAATAATCTTTCTGCGGAAACACACTTGACAAGAGAGGCGGAGGAGAAGCCCTTGCAGTATCTTCTGAATGTCACTCAGCAGTGATTTGTAATCAGGTCCCGAAGTTGCAGGAAGAAAAACGTAAAACTAAAGAGGGGATTCCATCTACATCAATCTAGATGGGAGGTGTAGCATTTTATAAAATTGTCTATTGATTAGACAGTGGAGATATTGTAAAACATAAAAAATTCAGCAATTACGAATTCCTATTGCAGATATCTCACTAAAAGAATAATACCTTCCTGCAATATACCTTAATGTGTAAATGAATTGGCTGTTTTTTGGATCCAATTATATTCACCCTATACCCTGTGATTTCTAAAACATCTCAAACTAGAATCCACAACACAGTTGTGATCACATCTCATAACCTCAGTGTTGGATAAAAGGGCCTAGTCTTTGTATGTTATATAAGACACTGGATTCCAGCTGCCCTTCTGAAATTCAGGAGAAATCTGTACTATAACTTGCAAACTATTTATTATTAAAAATTGAATAAGGAAAGCAATGAAAGATTATTTTTGGACAGTGGAAAATGTTAAATTAATTTTATTGATTTGGACCTCTATGTTTACTTGATGAAAGTTGTGAAAAAAACTATTTTGATTTTTTGAACAAATATTTAAAAATGAAATAGATTTTCAAAGCCATGCAGTATATTTTTCTTTCAATTGATATAATAACTATAGACTCTAATAACTTTTCATTATTTGTTTATGGAGCAGCATTTGAATTTTATGGTAAATATCCTATTTGTATGTATATTTATGCTGGATTGTTTTTCCCCTCAACTTTAATACATTTATATTTCCTTTACCTTTTTAGTTACAAAAATAGAATACTGAACTGTTTGGACAAAAGGAAGATGAATTTATAATATCATTTATTTAAATATAAGGATTAGAGAAGTTGAGTCATCTGACCATAAACTATCACTCTACTTTCTCGAGAATAAATTGCACTGTTTGAGGCAGGCATCCTCAAACTATGGCCCGCAGGCCACATGCGGCCCACCGAGGACATTTATCCGGCCCGCTGGGTGTTTTTGCCGCCACTGCCTGTCCTGCTTAAAATAAGATATGTGCAGTGTGCTAGGAATTTTTTCATAATTTTTTAAAACTATAGTCTGGCCCTCCAGTGGTCTGAGGGATAGTGAACTGGCCCCCTGTTTAAAAAGTTTGAGGACCCCTGGTGAGGGATTCCTTTAAGTTTACAATTGTCACAGATAGGCATTACACAGTATCACAAGAAGATCCAGATGGACTAAATAAAAGAAGTTGCTTTAAAAGTGGGCAAAGTGATGAGACCTAAATGCCCATTAACATGAACTTTGCACTTCCCTCTGCCAAGTTGGCAGCCATTCTTTTTTCATTCAGCTCCTCAGGGATTAGAGAGTCCAGCCTGCTCTGGAGAAGTCCCTGTTGGAGAGAGAGGCTATCTGCTCTCTATGTCCTTGAGTCTTTGGCTGCCCTGAGAGCCTGCCAAGTTTCAGTCAGGCTCACTGGGCACCTGTGCCCAGGCAACAGGACAAGAACTCACCTGACCGAGGTCCCCAGATGGCATAGGATGTCTATAGTTATGAGATGACTTGCTTGTGATGCAAATGGCTGACCTGGAGTGAGATGCTTCATTAAATGCTTCCTCACCCCCAGCCGCTTAGAAGCTGGGCTGCTTACTCACATTTTTTTCTTTTATAATATGTGCTAACAACCATTTATCCTTATAGAAATGCACAAATCAAATGTTTGTGGCTAGTTAATAAACTACCAGAGCAGAAATGAAACTTTGATTCCTTTAGGGAAACCCTCACAATATTTACCTTTTCCAAGGTAATGTGTAAAAAAGCTTTAGAAAAATCTGTTGTCATATGAGATCTCAGAAGAGACTGTGATTTAAAATAATAAAAAGGAGAAATATGAGTTTTAATTCTGGTCACTATTTTATTTTTTTATACAATAGGGATGAGAAAAATTATGAGAACCCATGCATTCGCCCCAAGTTAGGATTGTGTTATATTAACCTCAGCTGACAATATCCAATACTGCCTTTGTCTTACTTAAAATTCTGCCCCTCGGGTAGGAATACACATCTAAAATGGACTCAGTTCATTTCTTTCTTGCTGAGGTCACTGTACCACTTTCTCTCAACTATTGAACCTATTTTATTCTCTTTTTTTCCCCAATATCACATTCTCCAAGTTTTTGGCATATTGGAATTTCTCTGAGGTGCTTTTATTACTGAATTCAGGATTTGTATTCCTATGGTTAATAAGATGCTAAGATGATGAACCAATAGGGTTTTGCTTCTTCTTTACTTAATATTAATGAAATGGTCCTATTACTGTGAACCCAGTGCAGGGATTTGCCAGTAAAGTGGGCTCATGAAGAATGGGCTGTATTTTTCCATAAATTATCTCATCAGAGAAAAAAAAATGCCTGACAGTTCACTATGGCTGTGATCTTAGCAACATCTGAGAAAGATACTCCCAAAATTGCACTATTAAAAAGAGCAGGCACTAATAATATATGGAAACAATAAATATTTGAGTATCTATTTTAAGTCCAAAGCTATCTGGATCACTTGTTCAGTTGTATTGCTTTTCAATAAAATACATTAGGTCATTTAGTTTCAGAGTGTGAAACCATGGAGTGTATTTTCTATAGGAAACGAAGGCTTGCTTTCTGCTTAAAGTGACTGAATAAGCTACTTCCAGCAGATATTCAAGTCCTGTGGAATTATCCTTTATTGTGTATCAGGTGGATGACAAAGAGAGGATTCAGAGGAGAGGCGTGAGTCATTATGTGAGTTTTGGGAAGTGTGAATGCTGGCTGATTCTTTATTCTAGTATGAGCAGTACTTTGAAAGATTAATTTAATACTAATCCTCTTCAAAATTTCATGAGAGTAGAGGTTGGGGTAGAGCCTATAAATGAAAAATCATTTTTGTGTAGTTTAAAAATTGCCAAATTTATGATCTGAAAATTATAAAAACAGCAGTTTAACTTAAATCCAGGGTGAATTTCATATGTTATCAGATACATGTTTCTTTTTATTTTCTTGACTTACTAATTATCAGAAGGGTACTATCTAATTGTTGTTATGAATAAACTACTCTATTATACTGCTGACACAGTTTCTACAACTAAATTGATCAAATGTATACACCAGATTAAGTATAATTTCAGATATACAAATTTATTTATTTTATCGACAGAGTTTAGGTATTAAAATGTTCTCTAAGAGTGACTTGAATATTTAGTTTTATAAGCTTTCTACTTAGCATGGAGGACTTGAGGGTTAGATTCTTTTAATGTCCATAAAGATTGGTGAAAATTTGATATAATTCTGGATTATTATAGTTGACGAAACACTTTTACTGGAAGCATGGAAATAATCTGTTTTAAAATTTTAAACATGTAAACAATCTGAGTTCTTATTCATTTTAAATCAACGTAAAGTATGTACACTCTGAGGAGTTTCTGCAAATATCAATTTCAGTTAGGAAAAAGTTAGCTTCACTTAGGATAGAAAAAGTGGACTTTTAAGAATAAAAGTTTTTGACATGGAAAATAACTATTACTTTAGCCTATAGTATGTATTTCATGGCAAACACTTTATTGCAATCTGGATGCTACTACATAATTGTTAAAGTTTCTAGCTTTTACCAGTCCAGGAAGGAAAGGGTGAAGGAGCCGTTTCCATACAGCAAGGTGCCTGTATGGCATGCCCTCTAACGTAGCTTATGTTTTTGAAGGATGTGATGGCAGGAAGGCAGGAGAAATAACTAAGAAAGAAGTTGGAAGAATAGTGCCATGGCCATGTGGTAATTAACATGGATGAAGATTAACAAGGAACATGGAAATGATTATTAGTTTGTCGACTAAGACTAGTAACTTTCTGGAGTAAGTGAAGGTTGAGGAGGAGGGAGTTGGACTCTTTATGGAGTCTCTCCCACGTTTGAAGGCCTCGGTCTGTTCTTTCACTTACTCCCTCAGAGCAGTACACTTCAGGTGCGCATTTAATAGACAAGGAGACCGGCTCAGGAAGGTCAAGAATGTGCCTCAGTTAACAGAGTGAGGGTGCGGAAGCCAGTTTGGCTCCAAGCTCACGTTCTTCCTCATGATGCATAAAATTAGGCTCATGATCAAAAACTTGTTGCTACTAAACTTCTAAAAGTGTTGTTTTGTGTGATTTACTTTTGACACGACTCATCTTCTCTTTTAGGGGTTACTACTGAAGTCTTCACTTGGGTCTACTGTAAGTCAGTAAAGTCGGTAACTTGTTGGATGTCTTTGGTGTAAATAGTAGCACTGCTCACTGTAGTGCCTTCTGCCCCAGCTTCTTCACAGCTGGGCTCTTTCTCTTGGTTCTTGGTCAGATGTCGTATATCCTGAGAAACTCTTTCAATAAGGGTATTTTGATAATATATTTTGAACCTTTGTTTATTTAACACTATCTTTCTGTTGTCTTGCCAAACAAACATCAGCCTCCCCCTGCAGTTCTGTAATTATTACCTATTGCCTTACAGACTTTCATGTTGCCTAGAAGTCTGAGGACAAGCTGACTTCTATCCTTCGTAGAAAATCTTTTAATTTTAACTCTAATCTTCCTGGATGTTTACATAACTTTACCCCCATACCCTTTAAAATAGAAAATGTCAGTAGGTGTTTGAATCTTTGTCTCTATTTCCCCTCCACGCTCCCTCCGCCCCAAACATCAGGTGACTCCACCAGAATCAACCTGCAGACCCTGATTTTCATTTATATTCTTTTAATCTTTAAGTTTTCTCCAGTTGTATTTTCAGTTATGGATTTTACCTAGTTTTGGTTTTCACGCTGTAACTTTAGAAAATATTTATATTGGATTTTTTTCTTTGAATCGCCAGTAATCTTTGGTAAGACAAAAAAACCAAAACAACTGAAAGAGGCATCACAAAAAACTGCAAGTAATTTACAAAAAAGCAGAGTCTGTAGAAATGACTAATAATTACTCTTTGCCAATTTGTTTGAGAGTGTGAAGAAACTAATTATTAAAGATAAGCTTATTTTTACCGAAGATATTATTATTAAACAGATACTTTATATGCATTTAAAAAAAATAATTTGATCACTTCTAGCTACCAGCATAAGTCCACTTTAACAAATCATGCCAAAATTACATTTTAAAAATCAGTTTCCAAGCAAAGATTAATAGATTTTGAAATAGGGATTTTAGTATACTTTGTTAATTAAAATGTAAAACATACATGTATAACAGTGCAACAATTATAAATCTTTAAATGATCACAAGTGAACATATTGAGGTCCAGAAAGAGAATGTTGGTGGAGACTTTTCTTTGTCACTACCTCCATCTTCTACCTCCAAATTAGCTTTCCTTCTAACTTGCATAGATCAGTTTTGCTTGCTTTTGAACTTTAAAAAAAATGTATGCATTCCTTTGTAGTGATTTAGTTCATTTAATATTGTGTTTGTGGTATTCTTCCCTAATAGAAGTTTATTAATGTTCATTGCTGTATAAATATTCCATTGTAAGAACCTATTACAATTTATTCATCTATTGATAAATATTGGGTTTCTTCTCGTTTGGAGTTATTATGAATCATGCTGACATAAATGGTCTTATACATATCTGTTGGTGCATATATCTGTGTATATACCTTCTTTTAGTATGCACCTGGGTTATGTACTTTTAACTTTAGTTCATAATGCCAAGTAGTTTTCCAAATGGTTTAACAATTTATATATCCACCATCAGTGTATGAGAGTTTTGGTTGCTTCACACCTGCTATGGTCTGAATGTTTGTGTCCCCATTCACACCAAATTCATATATCGAAACCCTATATGTGCCCAATGTGATGGTATTAGAAGGCGGGCCTTTGTGAGGTGGTTAGGTCATGAGGGTGGAGCCCTAATGAATGGAATTAATGCTTTTATAAAAGGGACCCCACACAGCTCCCTCCACCCTTCCACCATGTGAGGACACAGGGAGAAGGTGCTGGCTGTGAGCCAACAAGGAGGCCCTCACCAAAACATGACGATGCTAGCATCTCAATCTTTGAATTTCCAGCCTCCAGGACTGTGAGAAATAAGTTTGTCATTGATAAGTCACCCTTACCCTGTATGTGGTATTTTGTTCAGCAGCTCATTGGGACTAAGACAACCTCCTTGAAAACACTTGGTATTGTCAGTCTTCTTAATATTAGCAAATATGACATGTCTTCAATGCTATCTCATGATTCTTATTTGTAGTGCCTTAACCAATGAAGTCTGCCACTTTTCATATGATTTTTAGCCATTATAAACATCCTCTTTTCTAAGTGACTGTTAAAATATTTGGATTATTTAAAAAATTGGATTATCTAGTATTTTCTTATATAAGAGTTCTATATGACATCTGTATAGTATCCCAAATATTATCTCCCACTCTGTGGCTTGCATTTACTCTTAGTGGTGTTTTGCTTAAGCATAAGCAGCTCATTTAAACTTGTTCAATATACCTATCCTTTCCTTTATGGCTTGACCTTTTCCTCATATTTAAAAACCCTTTTCACATCTCAGTGTCATAAAAATATTACAGGTATTCTGTATTATATTATCTCTTAGATCATATTTACATAGATTATCTACTTGGAAATCATTTCTATGTTTAATGTAAGGAGAGTGTCAACTTATTTATTTATTTAGTCTTTACATAGTAAACAACTGAACCAGCATAATTATTTAAAAATCTTTTCTTGTTTGGCCAGTGAGCTCAGTGGTTGAGCATCTGTCTGTGAAATAAGAGGTCACGGTTTGATTCCCAGTCAGGGCACATGTCCAGGTTACGAGCTCGATCCCCAGTGTGGGGCATGAAGGAGGCAGCTGATCAATTATACTCTCTCATCATTGATGTTTCTATTTCTCTCTCCCTCTCTCTTCATCTCTGAAATCAATAAAAATATATTTAAAAAAATAAAAATATATTTTCTTTCCCCCGCTCCTCTGTGCCATCTTGGTCACAAATCAAGCGTCTATATGCTTCTTTATTTGACTCTAATGCTTTATGTTCTAATTGTATGTCCTTACACATATACCAAATTCTTTTACATTACCACTTTATACTAACTCTGATATATTATGGTATAAGTTGTCTCATGCTGTGCTTCTTCAAGATTTCTGGCTATCTGACCCTTTCAGTTTTACATACCTTTTATTATTTATTTTTAAAACATGTTTTCGTGCTTTATTATGCTGTGTTAAGATGAAGAGGAAGAAAGAAAAGAAAGTGGGAAAAGGCATAACAGAGAAAAAAATCCCAAATCTTTCCAAAGCAGGTTTTAAAAAATATCTTGACTTTAAAAATGAATGGTTAACTACTTCCAGAGCTTGCATGAGCTAGTGAAATTCTATACAGAATCTGGCTGGGATATTGACTGTGATTGCATTGAGTGTATGAATCAAGCTTGGGAAAACTGGTATTTTTAAAACATTCAAATTCATGAACATGATACATACTTCCATTCATTTGGACTTTCTTCAATTTAACTTATATTTTTATTTTTAATTAACAATAATTTTTAGATAAGTTTTAGCTTCACAGCAAAATTTTGTGCAAATTATAGAGAGCTCCCATACACCCACTGTCTTTCTACAAAATCAACCTCCTCCACTATCAACATCCTGTACCATATTTGTTATGTGAACCTACATTGACATAGTATAACCATTTAAAACCCATCGTTTACATTAGGTTCACTATAATTTCAGACCTTTGAAATTTATTGAGATACTAGAGGCCCAGTGCACAAATTCATGCACATTGAAAGGAAATTAATTAGAAGAAATATTTTAATATTACTATTCACCCTTTCTCTATAAGTGTCAACCGAATTCACAATTGACAATGACAAATGGAAACACATGCATGTGATTGGTGCCAGTGAGAGCTTTATATATGTAAACTTGCTTAATTAGATCTGCTTTCTGATTTAGCTAAACTTTTTTCACCCCAGTGAAGCACCCCAACTTCTCTTTCAGGTAATTGTCAGCAACACAGTGGTAATGAAAGAATATAAAAACTTAAAAAAGGGGGTGCTTGCTCGGCCCCCTTCTTCGGGGCCCATGGCGTGGGAATGTGACCTTTCTAACTGTTCCAGGAGATAGCCCTGGGTCGGAACAGACAACCCAGTTCTGAGAAAAGGGCTTAGCAGAAGTTTTACTGATGTCCTTGGTGTTCTACTGCTGATCCTCCCTGTTTGTTGACCAAAGTTCTTTGTGTACCCTCGCTTATCTGGAAAGCCCCTGACCCCCCTCCCTATTTTGTAGTTGTTGCCTTTATAAGCTTGTAAGACTTGCTGTTCAGGGCTTGGCTTCTCTGCTCCTGCAGGAGCAGTAAGCTGGGCCCCAGCATGCTGGAATAAAACCTCATGCTGTTGCATCAAGTGCGTCTCGTGTGGTGATTGGGGTCGCCGTCGCCTCCAGTGGCAAGGGGGGGGGTCCTATCCAGGTCCTTTTAGTAAATATCAACAGAAAGCAGATTATTATTATAGATCATGCAGGGAGAACAAAGGGTAAAATATTTAACAGCAGCAGTGTTTGACTATTTTCTGCGTAGTGAGAAAACCTGAAGTCATTTTCAAGATCCACCATTTCTTACTTCTTTTCAGTTGGGTCTAGTTTCTAAACTTTCTAAATCTCCGTTTTCTGACTAATAAAAAGAAAATAGGAATCTAACAAGTCTATCTACCTACTCCAGACTTCTGTGAGAATCAAATGAGATGAGGCACATGAAAACGCTTCATAGAATTTGGTTAAAGTATAAAATGTTTGCACCTGGTTATAGAGCAAGTGATGTTTCTGGGCTGAAGAAACTCCAAGGAGGCTAGTCACTATGGAGAGGAAGCTGAGCGTTGCTATGTGACATCATTACCTGGTGCCCACAGCGACTGTTTCCAGGCTGGGCTGGGCTGTGGGTCACATTTTGCGCCATGGGGTCTTGGCAGTGTTAGCTGAGATTTGGTGGGGTGTCACTCTGGGGTGGTGGCAGGGCCTGTGTCCCACTTGGGGGAAGCTGAGTGTTGCTTTGTCAGCGCAGATCCTTGGTGCCGTTTCTTTGTAAATGGCCAGTTTGAGTCACTGCAGCTCCTGCGTTGAACCAACTGCCCCCTGGTGGTCAGTGCATATCATAGTGATCGGTTAGACACAGCATATTAGCCTTTTATACATATAGATACTTCATCTTATCAATTTTTCTAAATATTCATAAGCGCTTCAAGAGAATATCTTCTGTAGTTGTTGAAATGAGTTTGTTTATCTGTATATAAGACCATGTTTTTAAATCATTTTGTTCAAACTTTTCATATCTATATCTATCTGTATCTATCTATCTATATCTATATCTCTATATCTCTATCTATCTATCTATCTATCTATCTATCATCTATCTATCTATATATTTTTTCCCTGGCTTGGCTATTCTATTAGTTACTGAGTGTATTAAACAGTGAATTGTGTTAAACCAGTAATGATTATAGATTTGCCTGTTTCTATTTTTGGTTCGTATAGTTTGAGGCAGTGTGATTAAGAGTATAGAAATTTAGGAGTGCTCTTTATTTTCTTGAATTCCATTTTTGTCATTATAAAATGTCCTTAGTATCTTCAGTATTGCTTCTTGAATTTTATTTACTTTCCAGGAAGTTTTTTTTTTTTTACAATCTATATATATAAAAGGTTAAGTGACTATCACATCCGAAATAACCAAACAGACAACCAAACAGGCTGTGTGAGGTGACCAGGCCAACAAGGGGGTGAGTGAGGGGTGACCAAATGACTGAGCAGCAGGCTGCATGGGGCTACCAAGCCTGCAGGTGGGGCAGTTGGGGGCGACCAGACCAGCAGAGGGAGGTAGTGAGGGGTGACCAGGTTGACGGAGGGGAGAAGTTGGGAGCGACCATGCCTGCAGGGGGTGCAATAAGGGGTGACGAGGCCAGTAGGGGAAGGCACTAAGAGGCGACCAGGCAGGTGGGGGAGGGGGCAGTTAGGTGCGATCAGGTAGACAGGCAGGTAAGCAGCTAGGAGCCAGTGGTCCCAGATTGTGAGAAGGATGTCTACTGAAGGGCCCCAGATTGGAGAGGGTGAAGGCTAGGCTGAGGGGACCCCCCACCCCAGCTCCATGCACGAATTTTGTGCACCAGGCCTCTAGTTTGAAAATAATTTTATAATATGTTTGCTTCTGTGGTTTCCAGTGAGAAATTAATTGTCAAACTTACTTATTCTTCTGTAAAAGTAGTAGTTCTCTTTTCTCCAGCTTTCTAAAAGATATTCCTTAATCTTTAATTTGCAGTAGATTTACTCTAATGTACTTAGGTATGATTTTTTTTTATCTTGCTTGCACTGCTTGAGTTTCTGACTTCCTGTATTTTTAATTTTATAAAGTTTTCTTTTGTTCATTTTACTTACATGTAAGTTAGAATTTTTTTTTACATTAGCACTATTTGCCATTTCTCACTTAATACTAGTAGTCCTTTTCATTTTTAACCTTTATTTTGGTGTTTTAGTTTCTATATATTCTTTTTACTTATTTTACTCTTCACTAACATTCTCTTCAGTTACAGATAATCTGCTGTTAACCTCATCTACTAAGATTTTAATTTCACTAATTGCATTTCAAATTTCTAGCATTTGTTTATTATGTTTTATATTTTAAAGTTCTCTTTGTTTTAATTCTCTAGTTATTCACATTAGGAAGGTAATTTGAAATAGGCTAGCCCTTCACTTAAAAAAATAAGTCCTAATGGAGATTTTTAAAAAGCTAGCTAATTTTAATCTAATATATAATTGCAAATGGAATTTAATAATAAGCTCTTGAAAATGATATAGAAATGTGGTCTTAATTAATAGTTAGGTTTTAAAAACTTACTGAAAGAGGGCAAGTTAATAAGTCACTTTCCCTCATGTGAGAGAATTCCAGTGCTTTCCTTGTTGCTCTTTTATTCAACACACTAGAGGCCCATTGCACGAAGATTCACGCAGTAGGCCTTCCTTCTCCTGGCTGCCAGCACTGGTTTTCCTCCAGCACCCGGGACCCGGGCCTTTGATCCGGCCGAAGCGAGGCCTGGGTTCTCTGCTCAGGCTGCAGCGGCCAGCTGTAGTGGAGAAGCCAAGCCTCTTCAGTCTTTTTCAGTCTTCAGTCTTTGCTCCTTCCCTGCATATGCAAATTAACTGCCACCTTTTTTGAGTTAATTTGCCTACTCATCCTGATTGGCTGGTGGGCGTAGTGGAGTGAAACAATTTGCATGTTTCTCTTTTATTAGTGTAGATTATTGATCACTTGTATGTAAAACCTTACAAGGTATAGATGCCTTAATTCGGGAAGAGACCATGCATTGGGTTACAGAATCATTATAAAAAATAGAACAGTGGTTAGTGATGATTAGATAAAAGTAACAGCCTAAAATTTAATGGCAATAAATACAAAACCTTGATTTTCAGCAATAACTAGCATAGCCACATTTTACATTAGAAATTGTGGAAATCTTATTAACTTACATAATTATTATTTTTAAGGACATTTTATATTTTTTATTTTAAGTAACTTTTAATTTTTAAATTACAGTTGACAGATTATATAAATTTTAGATGTATATCCTAGTGATTAGACATTTATATATTTCGAAGTGATTACCCCCCTAAATCTAGCACCCATCTGATATCATACATATTTATTGCATGTTACTGACTATATTTCCTATGCTGTACTTTGCATTCCCATGGCTATTTTCTAACTTCTAATTTGTGATTTTTAATATTTTTTTCTTGTTTTTTTAATTGAATTTATTGGGGTGACATTGGTTACAATTATACAGGTTTCAGGTATACAGTTCTACAGTACATCATCTATATATTGTATTGTGTGTTCAATCTCTGTCCATCACCATTTGTTCTCTCATTACCCTCTGCTACCTCCCTCCACCCCCACCCCCTTTCCTCTGGCAGTCGTCATAATATTGCCTGTGTCCCTGAATCTTTCTTTCTGTTTTTATTGTTTAAAATATTACATATGTCTCCTTTTTTCTGGATTGACCCCCCCCCCCCGTCACTCCCACCCACAAGGGCAAGCCCCCACCGCCCCAGTGTCTCTGTCAATTGGTTATTACATAATTATTATTTTTTAACTCTAAGGGCCAATATGGTGAACTTGTTCCAAAATCTAGATAAGAAAACCTTTATAGTGATTCAATCATGCATTATTAATTCAGTTATATAAGGAACAGCTGAATTTTATTAATCTCTTCATTCATTTAAAAATAATTAAAGGTGTACTAGGGGCAAGGCAGAGTCCTTAACTCATCTGGTGATGTAAAGATATGATAAGTAGCATAGCTAAACATCATTACATTCTAGCAGGGAATAATAACTAAGATAGAAGGCTAATAAGCTATGGGTCTAAAGAGATGGAGACTAGATACATTGTTTTATTTATTTATTTTTCAGTTCTCACCTGAGGATATTTTTTTCCATTGATTTTTTAGAGAGTAGAAGGGAGGGAAAACTGGGCGGGGGGGGGCGGTGTGGAGAGAGAGAGAGAGAGAGAGAGAGAGAGAGAGAGAGAGAGAGAGAAACATGGATGAGAGAGAGACATATGGATTGGTTTCCTCCTACTCACGCCCTGGGGATTGAACCTGTAATGGAGGTATCTGCCCTTGACCTGGAATCAAACCCAAGATTCTTTGGTCCATGGGCTGGTGCTCTAACCTTTGAACAAACTGGCCAGGTCACTGTTGTGGTTTATATGAAGAAGAGATTACTGCCAGTCATGTGAATAAGAGAAGGCTTCATTAAGGAGGCAGCATTTTACCTGGTGTTGAAATGTAAAAATTGGAAGTGAAGGGATGAAAGACAGAACATTCTAGGAAGTATGGTAGAATGGGAAGGGGATATGCTTAGAGTCAGAATGATCCTATGTTCAATGTTTGGTTTCACTAACTAATGAGGAGTTACTATTTGACTCAGATTTTAAGAACATGTCTTACATTCCCATCATCTATTATACCAGATAATTTTTCACATCCAAAATCTAGAACATACTAGTATAAGCTCTGAGTATAATGTAGTGTTTTAAGAAATCATGAAAAACCCTTCATGTCTAAGTTTGATACAGTGATCATTTTATTTTATATCTATAAAAACTATAAACATAAGCATCTTCTTTCTATATTATAATGATATATTTTCTGTGGTTAAAAATTGCCAAGTAGTTGTATTGTTCTTGGAAGGGAATCAAGGTAATTAAAAAAATTAGTAAATCTATCAAATTCTGTATTGAAAACCTTTATTTTCTTTATGTTTCTTATATTATTAAAAGATAATTATATATTTTATCATGGATCAGAGAGCTAATTATTTCTCTCCTATTAATTCTGCACAGTTATGTGTAAGAGTGACATAATAAATGTATTAAGGAGGTTCTCTCAGTTTCTTTTTCATAAAGTTAGATTTTAATTCCAAACATTTTTTGACTTTTGCAATCCATAGCATCATTTTTCTTAAGCTAACCTTTTTTGGAGAAATGTTTCATTGCCTTTGTGAAATCTCTCTGCCTTCAATGTTAAGATGCTCACAATAAACAATTATCACTTATATATCTGGGTTGGCTTCATGAAATGAGTTATAGTGATAGCAAAACATTCTAAAATATGAATTGTCATACCTGTGCTAGCTTATAAGTTTGAATTTGGGATAGCTTAGGAATGCATTTCTCTAACTTAAACAGGGAGGGGGAAGAAGAGAGAGGGTAAAGCTCAGTGCTGCCCATGCATGAAATTGGCTTTGATAATTGGCTTTGGTACTAAGGTACTAAACCATGTTGCTTCATGAAATGTGAGGCTGGATGGAGAAGGGTATGCAGTAATTAGTCAGTCACTTTGACTTTCTCAACACGGCTTAGCATTTATTCCTTGTTTCCCTCATTGTTCTGACCTAAATCAATGACCTTTAAAATTGAATATACGTATTGTACCTCCTTATAGCTCTGTCCTTTTCAATGTCTATTGCACCAAAAAACAAAAATTAAGTGATCAAGTGATTCAAAGTATGGAAGACACCTACCCATCCATAGAAGAGGAAGAGTGACTTTTTAATTTCACTGAAATATTGAAAAGCAGTCATTATGAAAAAAAAAAGTGCCTCATTTAACTTAAGAACTACAGAGAGGGGCTATTTATGACTAAGGTGAGTGGTATAACCTCATTACTTATGTTTTATTAGATATAACTTACCTTTACATCACTTTCTTTAAGAAAATTAACCAAACTAAATAAAAAAATATAGAATATTTAAGAGAAAAGGACAAAAGATTCTTTTAATATAAATGCTTTTTTCTCCTCATTTTGCCATAAAGCATGTAGGGTTGGAACAGGTAAGTTTTTAAATACTAGTCACTCTAAGGTGCAATTTATAGTTCTAAAACACCATTTTACTAGGATATATCATCTGGTCTGCATTAAAATTGTGTCACCCCTCCCCATTGGTTTAATACTACAGCTACAAAATTGGAAATTTTGAAAATTAGGACCCAGAATTTTATATTTTAACAAGATCCTTAGATTATTAAAAAACACAAATTCTGAAAACTACTGATTTAAATGGATTATTCTTTCTTAAGGAAAAACAAATTCTATTGCCATTATTCTGACCAAATATTGCCATTATTCTGCACAAAATAATGACATCCTTTTATGCTATATACCTAATTCCTGAATTTTTATATAATGAGAAAATGGAAAACTTTTATCA